>APFE030750338.1:56400-81708 GCA_000404065.3 Pinus taeda
ATAACTTTATCAAGAAACCTGAAGTGATTTTAAGCTCAAAATCCCATTTTGAAGTGCAAAAGAGAAGTTATCAATTGTATGTCACTCAGACATTTATGGGAGAATGGTCAAATTGTAGCTCCTTGGATTCATGGATCAAAGATAGTAGATCTCCACCTAAGAGGAAACCTTCATTTCTATTTATGTGATCAGGATTTTTCTAATTTTCATTTTCAACTTTAAGGAACATAAAGAATGTGGTTTTCAAAATAGGCATCAATGGATTTTACTCAAGTCAATGTGCTTTCAAATTTGATCCAAAGGAAGAGATGTCCTTAATGGTTTCAGTATGGGTTAAACTTACCCACCCTTCCCTTAAATCTCTGGGATGTGCAGATGCTCGAAGAAATCGAAAATGCGATGGGGAGAATTAGTAAAGTAGAGTCAAAGTCCAAGATATATGTATGTGCTCAAACATGTGTGGAACTAAACATTGATGTTAGCCTCTCAAGGCAAATTGCATTGCAAATCAATAATTGATGTTATGTACAAAGTTTGGGTTACAAAAAGTGTCCCTTTAAATGTATTAGTTGCCATGAATTAAAGACTTTGCTAAAGATTCTTTGTCAAAGATCACCCCTTGCCAGGGATAGGTCAATAAATTCTATGAAGTTTCAAAGCCCAATGGCAAGATGCAGCTGCAAGTTGCCTCATGACACCTAGAGACATAGTTGTTCATTTCTTCAACAAAAAATGATTACAAGCTTTGAAAAATATAGAAAAGGACTATTATGAGCATGATAAACTTGAATATTCATAACCAAGACGGAAAGGAGTAAGTCAGGGTAATGAACATGGAACTAGGGGACAATATTAGTAGTCATCCTTCATCTAATACAAATACACAAGAGAAAAAGAAGCATAATAATGATTCAAAAGACAAAAAGAGATCCACTAAATGAGTATGGAGGATAGGTGGACTACCTTCTCTAGTGACTATCCAAGAGAAACCTTATTGATATAATCATTGATGTTTGAGAAGCCAATGAGGAGTTGTATTGAGAAAATAAAGTCCTTGAGTCTTTGGACAATTCACATTCATCTTTTTGCAAATTTCAAGTCCATTCCCTTCCAAAGGGAACAACCAAGATAAATATATCTTGTACTTGAACCCTATTGTGAGAGGGATAACTAGAAAGGAACTCAAAGCATGGGGAGAGAAAGCAAGGCTTGAGATATGCATACCACTTTAATTATGTCCGTTTGCACTCATAGCAACAAGAAAACATGACATCCAAATTATGCCTAAATGTACTTTAATGTAATCAATTTATAGAGTAATGCTCTTGTAGATATGATAGAGAAAAAGGTGTTAGCCAAGAGCATTCCCATGAAATTATAGGGCTCTGGTTTAATTTGAAAATAGATGTGCAGGGGGAGGGAGTTGTGCAACTTGGCCACCCCCCCCCCACCCCACGCCCAATAGGCCCAAGGTGTGGAGGGTCGATTCACGTAGCTCCCTTGTCCCCCACCCTCGTGATCCAATGGGCTCAAGGAGTGGAGGGTTGATTCATGCAGCTCCCACCTCCCCCACACTCACGGCCTCCCACCTCCCCCAACAGTCGCTGGCCCAATGGTTCAAGGGGTGGCAGGGTCGATTCCGAGAATAGCCTTTGTCAACCCCCCTGACCCATTGGGCGGGGCGGTTTTTTTTTTTTTAGGTTTTAAATGTTTTTTAAATTTTTTAATTTTCTTAGTATTTTTATGTTTTTTTTGCTTTTTAATTATTTTATTTTATTTTTAATTTTAAATTATCTAATATCTTCTTTTATTATAATATTGTTTTTGGTTTTTTTGTTTCCTTAAATAATGTTTTTTTCTATACTTTCTGTATTTTATTTTTCTTAATTGGGGATTTATTTTTTTATATATTTTTTTAAAAATTACATTTATAAATTAATCCCTTTTTTCTTTTACATTTCTATGTTTAATATTATTTTATTTTTTGTCTTTTTTTATATATTTGTTTTGCCACCTTTTTTAATTTTGTTATGTTTAACATATATTTTTATTACTTATTATTATTATTTTAAATTTTTTGTGTTTTTGTTTTTTTTTTTTCTTATTTATCTCAATGTTTAATGTTTTTAATTTTTTTTGTCTAGGAATTAGACAACTTGAAAAATAGTTAAATAATGAAAATTTAAAAAAAATGTGCATACTTAGGACATAAGAAAATTTAAAGTGTCAAAAATTTGTCTTAAAAAAAAAAAGTTGATGTTTTTTAAAATACACATGAAATTTACCAAAATTTTAAAAGAATTATCCACTTAATACATTGGAAAATTTGACGTGTCAAAAATAAGCCCTCTAAACAAAAGGGTTGATGCCTCATCAACACTTTTCACAATCAGCATGAAATCATTAACATTTTTTAAAAAATGTTCATAAAGTTTAAAGTGTAAAAAATATGCTCCAAAAAAATGTGTATTTTGGATCAGCACTTTTAAAAATCAGAGGATTTTTTGCTACCTCAAAAAATTGGGTACTCGGTACAATTCTCATTTGATAGTTTACATTGTTCCACGTGGATATTGGTGGCCACTCGCCTATTGCACTTAGACCCCCAACATTGTTTCTATCAGTTTCCTATTTCGACAGTTTCTATTTTTTGTAGTTTTCGGGTCTTGAAATTCCCAAGTCGTTTTGATGCCGTAAAAGGCGTTTTTCGAGGAAACAAATATTAGAGAAATTTTGAAGTATCAAATGGGTCTCTTATCCAAATTGGATCCTTTAAGACTCTTAAAGTTCCTTGAACTCTGTAAAACTCATACCGAAGCTTCAAAGTATTATGGATGTTGAAGCTTATAAGAAATAACGTCTGAACAATGGCAATTTGTGGTCAGAACAGAACAACGAGGACCCTTGGTCAAAGCACACAGACCGTTGGCCCATGGTGACCATGCACTGGCACAAACTAACAAACGGGAGGTCAAATCCAAAAACAGAGGCAGTTTCTGATACTCGATTAGCACTGTGCAAGGCATCCCCCTTAATGAAGGAAAGCCCCAAGTGCTCAGTCACGAGGAAACGCATAAAACCCTACGGAAATCGTCGATATCGGAAGGGCTTCAATCAGTAAGCGGGTTCGACTGAGTCCCACCCAATGCCATACACTGGATGACACGCATCTAGCGGATGAGAGAGAAAACCGCTCACATCGCGCGGGTAAAGGTTAAGCTACTTACCCATGTGATACGGATGGAGACCATAGGATCTGGAGGCTCCAGATCAACGACGGAGAAATGGTCTGATGGATGACCGGATTCAACGGGGAAATAGGCTGAGTCATATAATATTTGAGGTCCGGCATGACCGATGAGTTGGCAGGGGAATCAGTTTCGCGAGCAATCTTGGAGCAACGAAAATAATGACTGTTCAAAGAGAACTGACATTCAGTTCTTGTGGAAACAAGTGGCCACCTCTCTGTGAAGCATTACATAGTGATGATGACGTAGAGTAGGGGAATTCCAGTTGGCATAGGCAGGAGATCCAGAAAGCCGAGAAGCGGAAACGAACAGTTAGGGAGCAGATTGGCTTTAAGCCACGAATAGACAAAGAGTAAAGGGAGGCAAAGAAAGAGAAGCAAAAAGCCGAGAGGTGAGAAAGAATTAAATTGCAGAGAAAAAAGAAGCCGAGCTAACCTGTAGACAAAGGCAGCATCGAGCAGACAGAGACAGAGAGAGTCCGAGAGTCTATGAACTCCAAAGAAGGCTTGAGAGGTTCAAGCAACTCTTTTGTGTATACTTGTCAGGTATTGAGTACCAAATTGGACTTATACCACTAAGACCAGTTGGGGTCGAGATTTAGTAAGGGGAGTCTGTGTACTCTAGAGACTTGGGGAATCCAAGTAAAATCCTACTGATCATCATCTGTTAAGTGAGACTCAAATTGAGCTCCTTATTGTAAAAACTTTGCTTTAAGACACAATATAAAGGCCACCACTAAAGGCTAGACCAGGAGACGTAGCCCAGGAGGGTTTTGGTGAACTCCTTATTAAGATTGTTGTGTTTTATGTGTTTTCTTATTGTGTTTCTCTTATTGTTTCAGTGTCTGTATGTTTCGCAATCTTATCGATCCGTTGCATAAAATAACATAGGCACACCCTAGCACTTGAGTCTGTAATACCTTCATTATTTCTCTGAGGTCATCTACGAGTGATTTTAGATCAAGTGGTATCAGAGCGTGGTTGTTAAGGTTAGACAAGCTTGTGTTGGATTTTTTTTGTTG
This sequence comes from Pinus taeda, assembly GCA_000404065.3. Classification (NCBI taxonomy): domain Eukaryota; kingdom Viridiplantae; phylum Streptophyta; class Pinopsida; order Pinales; family Pinaceae; genus Pinus; species Pinus taeda. The sequence continues at coordinate 60,670 of APFE030750338.1, forward strand.
AATGCTAACTAGATCAAAGCTTAAATTAGGAGAAGGAGAGTTGATTGAAACTAATCTGGAAATTGGAAGAGCCTATCCTCAAAACAAAATGTCAGAAGAAAGTCCCTTGGGACCAGACCCCCAATTTATAAATAGTTTACTGGAAATGAGGTCCATGGTAGAGGAAATGTATAGGGACTTTAGGAAACATAAAGATGAAGATTCATCGGGTTCCAAACAAGATAAAGGAGAAGAAGAGTCTCTCCTCCATGACCACTCAAAAGGCAAAGGGAAAGAAGAAAACTTTCTCACACCTCCTAATAGCCCTGAACATAAAAAGAAGACATCTATGATTAAATTAGATCTTAAATTTGATTTACCAATATATGATGGAGAGTTGAATGCAGAGAAGCTGGATCATTGGATCAGACAAATTGATGTTTATTGTAGAGTGCAGAGTATCGACTCAGACAAGAGTAAGATTCAGTTGGCCAGCGTACACCTCGGAGGCACTACCTTGGTATGGTGGGAAGGCAGGCTACAAGATGACATGAAGAAACATGGTAAGATTCTTTCTATCTGGAGTGAATTTGTTTCTACAATCAAAAAGTGGTTCTATCCACTAGCTTACATGTAGCAAGCCATGATGAACTGGCAAACTCTTGGCCAATTGAAAGGGAAAAGTGTACAAGGTTACACCCAAGAATTTAGGAAAAGGGCTTTGATTATAGGAATTTCTTTAGACTCACCTGAGACTCTATTGAAGTACATAGGTGGTCTACACAGCTACATGAGGCACACTATCCTCATGTTTAATCCCACTAGTATAGATGAGGTATATGTTCAAACTACACATCTAGAAGCTAGAGGAAAGAATGGGAACCCAGAAGTTGGGGGATCATCCAAGCCCATTGCCAGTAAGAATAAGGAGAAAAGAAAACAGAAATGGAAAGAGAGGAAAGCCAACACTGCACAGAAAAGCAAGTCTTCATGCACTCACTGTAAGAAGGATGGGCATGATGATGAGCACTGTTGGATCCTGCATCCGGAGTTGAGACCTAAGAAGTTCGAGGGCAAGAAGAAGAAGACTGTTGCAGCTATTCAAAAAGATTTGGGTTCAGACTCAGGAGACGAAACAACAATTGCAGCCACAGGTATAAAAGGTAAAAATTCTGAAGCATCTACTAGTAATTCTGCACAATCCACTAATAATGAAGAAAATGAGAGAAAAAGACATGAGCTTTTCGATATTCAAGTTATTTCCAAGGATCAAAAGATTGATACTTTGTTTGATAGTGGCTCACAAGTAAATTTAATTTTTGAAGCAATTGTAAAGAAGTTGGGATTACTAACTACACCTCACAAGAAATCATACCCATTAGGTTGGTTAAGTGATAAAGCACAACTACAAGTGACTAGACAGTGTAAACTTAAGTTTTCTTTTGGGTCAACATTTGTAGATGAGGTTGAGTTAGATATAGTTCCTTTGGATATAGGTGAAATGTTTTTAGGAAGTCCCTACTTGTATGATAGAAAAGCTATTTTCTATAGAGCTGAGAACAAGTATCTACTTGTTAAAGATTGAATCGAATATATTGTAAGAGCTCATAAGCTCAACAATAACTATACTCCCATAAACTCAGGGCAGATGAAACGAATTGTAAATTCATGCAAACAATTTTTACTGATGTTTGTAAAGGAAAAAAACCTAATAAAACCAATGTATTTGAGGGCTGTGATGCTAAACAGTAAGCTGATTTAGAAAAAGTTTTTTCAAAATATGATATCTTGTTTCAAGAACCTAAAGGTCTACCACCCAAAAAAGAAATAGTGCATGATATTAATTTGCAGCAAGATACTCCATTACCTAACATCAGAATGTACAGGTTGTCCACTTTAGAGAATGCAAAAATCAAGAAGCAAGTGCAGGAGTTGCTCGAGAAGGGGTTCATCAAACCTAGCACATCACCATGTGGGTCTCCAATCGTTTTGGTGAAAAAGAAAGATGGCTTATGGAGAATGTGCATTGATTACTGAGCACTGAATAAGATAACAATCAAAAATCATTATCCCCTTCCTCGCATAGACGATCTATTAGATCATTTAAAGGAAGCTATTTATTTTTCAAGTTAGACTTGCATAGTGGATATCATTAGGTCAGAGTTGTAGAACAAGATGCATGGAAGATTGCTTTCAAAACAAAGCAGGGATTGTATGAGTGGTTGGTTATGCCTTTTGGCTTAACTAATGCTCCAGCTACTTTCATGAAAATAATTAATGATGTACTCAGACCTTTTCTTGATGATTTTGTTATTGTATATCTGGATGACATTCTTAGATTTAGCAAAATGTGGGAAGAACATTTAAAGCATGCTAAGCAGACACTAGATGTTTTGAAAAGAGAAAAACTTTATGTTAAACTCTCAAAATGTGAATTGGAAAAACATATTTGAATTATTTGGGACATATAGTAGGGGGTGGTGAATTGAAGATAGATCCCTCTAAGGTGGTAGTCATTGTAAATTGGCCTAAACCCAAATCTGCTACAGAAGTTAGAAGCTTCTTAGGAGCAGCACAATATTGGAGGAATTTCATTTCTAACTTTTCCTTAATTGCAGCTCCCTTACATGCTTTAACAGGATTGAACAAGGTGTTTCAATGGGGAAGCAAACAGCAGAAAGCCTTCGACACCTTGAAAGAAAAGATTAGTACAACACCAGTACTAGCACTGCCCGATCTTCAAAGAACATTTGAGATCCAAACGGATGCCAGTGACTATGCCATGGGAGCAATGTTGATACAACATGGTAAACCCGTATGTTATCATTCTGAGACATTTAATTCTATAGTAGTTAACTATCCCACATAAGATAAAGAATTGTATGCATTAGTACAGAGTGTGAAAAAGTGGAAACATTGCTTAATGGGCAAAGAGACAGTTATACATACTGATCATCAACCACTCCAATATCTACACGCCCAAACTAAGTTGCAGCAATCAAGACACTATAGATGGATGGGTTTTCTACAACAGTTTCATTTAGTCGTCAGATATAAAAAGGGCATACACAATAAAGTTACAGATATGTTATCTAGACCAATTATAAATGCATCTACTATACTTAAGCATAACTCAGTATTGCATGAGAGCTACATTGAACAACATGCTCAAGATATAGATTTTAAAGATGTATATGCAACTTTAAGTCAAGGAAAACGAGTAGAAGAATTGGATTATCATGTTAAGGACCAACTCTTGTATGATTGTGGGAAGCTATGCAGTCCACAAACTAAAAGAGTAAAGATAATTCAAGAAGCACACACTTCTCTAATATCAGGTCACTTTGGGGTAAGTTAAACGGTTGCACAGCTACAAAGATTTTGTTATTGGCCAAAAATGAATGAGACAATTTCTAGATATGTAAGAGGGTGTACCATGTGTGCTAAAAGCAAGCCCAACAATAGAAAACTAGGCTTGTACACTCCACCACCAGTTCCTTCTCATCCTTGGGAAAGTGTTTCCATGGACTTTGTTGGAGGACTGCCTAAATCTAGGAAAGGTCATGACTATTTATATGTTGTTGTGGATAGGTTTAGTAAAATTTGTATTTTGATACCTTGTAATAAACAGATTACAGCTGAACAAACTGCAAAGTTGTTCTTTTAGCATCTATGGGTTCATTTTGGATTACCCATTTCCATTGTATCTGATCAAGACACTCGATTTGTTGGGAAGTTTTTGTCGAGTATGTGGGAACTGATGGACACCAAACTGAAGAAAAGCACAACCTTTCATCCAAAGACAGATGGCCAGACAGAAGTGGTCAACAAGACAGTGATCTAGTTGCTTAGAGGCTATTGCAGCAAGCATCCTAAACTTTGGGATGAACATTTGTGTTATGTGCAGCATGCTTACAATCGAGCAAAACATTCTTCTACACAGAGATCTCCTTTTGAGACTTGTTTTGGTTTCACACCAAGGTCTCCCTTGGATTTTGTCTTTGGTAAAGACATAGTAGTTGATGGACACAATGATGTGGACAAGGCAACCAAGTTCATTGAACAAATCCAAGAGATTCACTAGGAAGTACAGGAACAGCTGGAAAAGAGCGAAGCCAAATACAAGGCAAGGCATGACAAGCATCAGATGGAGCATAGTTTCCAAGTTGGTGATCAAGTATGTCTGTATATCATCAAAGATAGAATGCAAGGTGAAGGTAAAAAGTTAAAACCAATAAGGTATGGACCTTTCAAGATACTTGAGAAAATTGGTGAGAATGCTTTTCGCCTTGATTTACCAGCTTACATGCACATCTACTCAGTCGTTAATGCAGACAACTTGAGACTATTTGAACCTTCATTAATTGAAGATCCTGAAGAGTAGAGTCAATTGCCTTCTATTGATGATCTGTTACCTGAATATCTGAATGAATTGTAGGAAGACAGTTCTGGATAGGAAGGTGAGGACGACGCACAGGGGAGATGTTGAGTATCTCAGGATTGGACACAAGGGTTCCAAGCCAAGCAGTGCAAAGTGGATAGAGATAGGAAAAGTGAGACAGTTATACCCTCACTTAGTCGATGCTTGAAAAACAAATTTTGGTGGTCCAAAATATTTTTTAGTGGGAATGCCGTGATCTGAATTGGATACTTAAACACTCTTAAAGTTCCCTGAACTCTGTAAAACTCATACCGAAGTTTCAAAGTATTATGGATGTCGAAGATTATCAGAAATAACCTTGAACAATGGAAATTTGTGGTCAGCACGGAACAACGAGGACCCTTGGTCAAAGCGCTAATCATGTATCGCAGGGCATCCCCCTTAGTGAAGGAAAGCCCCAAGCGCTCGGTCATGAGGAAAAGCATAAAACCATACGGAAATCACCGATTCCGTTATAAGGCGGGTCCTACGCTAAAACTAGCATGATATCAAAAGGGCTTCAAGCAGTAAGCGGGTTCGAACGAGTCCCAACCGATGCCATACACTGCGTGACATGCGTCCAGCGGATGAGAGAGAAAACCGCTCACATCGCGCGGGTAAAGGTCAGGCTACTTACCCACGCGATATGGACGGAGACCGTAGGATCTGGATGCTCTAGAAAAATGGCGGAGAAATGATCCAATGGATGACTGGATTTGATGGGGAAATAGGTTGATTCATATGAGATTTGAGGTCCGGCATGACCGATGAGTTGGCAGGGGAATCAATTTTGTGGGCAATCTTGGAGCAATAGAAATAACGACCGTTCAAAGAGAACTGACACTCAATTCGTGCGGAAACAAGTGGCCACCTATTTGTGAAGCGTTACACAGTGTTGATGATGCAGAGCAGGGGAATTCTAGCGGGCAGAGGTAGGAGATCCAGAAAGCTAGGAAGTTGAAATGAACAGTCAGGGAGCAAATTGGCTTTAAGCCACGAATAGAAACAGAGTAAAGGGAGGCAGAGAAAGAGAAGCAGAAAGACGAAAGGCAAGAAAGAAGTAAATTGCAGAGAATAGAGAAGCCGAGCTGACCTACAGACAACGGTAGCATCAAGTTGACAGAGACAGAGAGAGTCCTCGAGCCTGTGAACTCTAGAGAAGGCTTGAGAGGTTCAAGCAACTCTTCTGTGTATACCTTTCAGGTATTGAGTACCAAATTGGACTCAGAACACTGAGACCAGTTGAGGTCAAGATTCAGTAAGGGGAGTCTGTGTACTCTAGAGACTTGGGGAATCCAAGTACAATCCTACTAATCATCATCTGTTAAGTGAGACTCAAATTGAGCTCCTGATTGTAAAAAATATGCTTTAAGACACAATAGAAAGGCCACCACTAAAGGCTAGACCAGGAGACGTAGCCTAGGAGGATTTGGGTGAACTCCTTATTAAGCTGCTTGTGTTTTATGTGTTTGCTTACTGTGTTTCTCTTACTGTTTCAATGTCTGTGTATTTCACAATCTTATCAATCTTTTGCATAAAATAACATAGGCACACCCCAGCACTTAAGTTTGTAATACCTTCATTATTTCTCTAAGATCATCTATGGGTGATTTCAAATCAGACTCCTAAGGATATTATAAAATAATAGTGGAAATAATAAAATAATATTAGATTACATCATCAAATTTTAGAGAGAAAAAAGGAAATACTATTTTTTCAACTCGTATTTTCAACTTATCTCACTACGATTTTGCTCAAATTTCAAGCAAGAGAACTCGTTGGATGCATAATTCAATTCCTCATACAAAGAGAACCGATGTTGCATACTTTCGATGGACCCTGCTACACAAAAAATGTAGATCGTATAACAAAGTTATGACCTCGAAAAATTTGACATTCCAACTAACCCCATCGAGGCCAATAGCTTTTGGTGCTTCATCTCCTAGGGTTAGGTTTTTCAATGTTTAGGGTTTCTAATTATTTCTTCATGACAAAAAGGACTTTGAGCCTCATCGTAACATAGTTTAGAAGGCATGTAGCTCTCACATATTTTCTCAGAGATAAGTTATCATCACCCAAGCTAGTGTGCTTTCATTATGCATGTAAACAGTTTTCAACATCTCCTATTTTTATTAATTGAAGTTTAGTTTCGTTGTATATCTATGTTTCTGTTTAAAATTGTATTTCATTTCATTCATTCATAAATCTGGATCAGTGGTATCATAGTGATTTTCTCTTTCTCTGTTTTCTTGTAGATGTCCCCAATGAGTTCGGGGTATAAGGAGTTGGGACTTGAACTTGTTGAACCATTGCAAGATTGTCTTCTCTAACCCTGATGGCCTCCCATGGCAAAAGAAAAAAAAGACAAGGGAGCAAGATATCCTTTTAAATTGTTGCTCGAAAAATCCCTCAAGTCATAGAAGAAAGATATCATTGAAAACTTTTCCGAGATCCTTCGGCAGTTACCAATAGATGACACATCTTCATCCAGTAGTCACTTCAAAGGTGCTTCCCCCTTTAACATACAAGTTAACTATGATATTCTTATATTCGAAGGCTAGATAGATGTAGATGCTCTAGATAAATGGTTAAATCTGTTGGAAGGATACTTTTGGGGCCATGAGTTTTCCGATAAAGAAAATATTACTTTTGCATTGCTTAAAGTTGCCCCTCACGTCAAGGACTCGTGGGAAACTTACTGTGAGAAAAGGGCCACAAGGGAGTCTGCACTATTTTTAGTTGCACCCTCTTAGAACTCTTTTAAGGATTTTTTTAAGGAACAAGATTACCCTATTGGAAGCTATGAAGATAAATATATAAAATGGACCACAAAACGGTAGGAATGGGACCAAGACGTGCTAGAGTTCATGGATATCTTTCATAATTTGCACACAAGGTTGGGTATTAAGGACTTTGAGCGACATATGGCACTCAAGTATTGTGGTTGGATGCATAAATACACCCAAATGAAGATGGATTTCAGATACATCTCCTCGCTTGGCACTGCATATCAATATGATATGAAAATCGAGTATAAATTTAAACAAAAGAAGTGATACTTTAGCTCTACAAATCCGAAGTAGGGAAACGACACCTCCAAACCAAAAAACAAAGGAAAGAGCCAAGGTGGGACAACCCATTGAAGCTACAAGCAAATAATAACAATGGGAGGACAAAGAAGGACATGGGAAATTGGTGTGAATTCCACAAGAGCCCCACTCATAACACAAATGGGTGTCGTGCAATGCAGTAAATGGTGTCTAAGATAAAAGCTTCAGATTCAGATACAGGCTCTGCCTCTAAACCAGAACCCAACAAGTGGAAACATATCAGTCATGTAGAAACCAGTGCCACCATTGCTACCACCAAGGTTTAGCACAAGGAGCCTACAAAGGAAGGTGAGTGTCTCTTAAATTTGGGTAAAAGGGGATCTACTTCGTTTCATTGACAATAGCAAGGTTCAAAAGAACTGGCTCATCTCAACAAAGTTCATTAATCTGTTGGGCTTACCAAAAACACCACACTCATAGACTCACACCATCAGGTAGCTCCACCAAATGATCTCCACATCAGCAAAACAATGTCACATGCCCTACAACATCAAGTACTTATTGAAGTGTCATGTTGTGTATGAGTCCATACCTCATATTATTATTATTAATTTGGGCAAAAAACTATATAGAATTCTTGAGGTAGCCCCGCCTACAACTATTTCTCTGATCTTTGATGAGTAATACAGTAAGATCATCTCCCAAACTGGGAAAAATTATTCCTCTTGATTCACTCTCAAAGTAAGGGGAATTTCGTGGCCACATCCATGGCTGAGATACTTTCTGCGATAAAGGCATATGGATAAGGTCATGGAACAATAAAGAGACGTCTTCTCATCACTCACATGTGTAGCTTTGCACTGTCAAGTTAATAATTCCATCAATATGACCCCAAGTGCATCTCTACCCAATGGGCCAATCTACCATTTCTCTCTTCTGGAGAATAACGAAATGAAACAACACATCTAGGAACTACTACAAAAAGGGCACATTCGACCAAGTTCTTCAACCTGTGGTAGCCCAATTATACTCGTGCAAAAGAAGGATGGGAACAGGAGGATCTGCATTGATTATTGATCCCTAAACAAAACCACAGTCAATAACAGGTACCTAATTCCATGGATTGGCGTCCTTCTTGATCAGCTGAAGGGGGGAAATACTTCAACAAGATTAATTTGAAGTATTTTCATCACCAAGTTCCAATAAAACTCACAGATGTGTGGAAGACTACTTTCAAATCCAAGTAGGGTCTTTTCAGGTGGTTGGTCATGTCATTCAGTTTGACAAATGCCCTTGCAACTTTCATGACATTGATGGATGACATATTGTTTCCTTTCACTAAGTCATTCATGGTTGTATATCTCAATGATATTCTCATCTTTAGCAAGAGTTGGTGTTAGGTCCCTATAATACTAGTGTAGCCTCTATATTGTTATTATTGTGCCCCACATAAGCCCACTATTGTTATTTGTACCCCATAGAAGCGCACTATTATTATTGTTGTACCCCACATAAGCCCACTATTGTTATTTGTACCCTTACATTATTATGTTGTGTAGGCCCTAATTATATTTTGACCCTTTAAACTCCTATATATATATAACAAGGATGTCTTGTCATTTGAATCATCCAAGAATTGTTCATTTATGTGATGTGAAAGGAGGTTTCCCCCTCGAAGAGGCCTATTTTCAAGTTGTTGATTTATATTTTCTTCTATTTTTATGATCTGGTTACATAACATTTGGTATTAGAGCTTTGGATCATAAGGATTTGTTGCTTCAAACAGGACATATTGGTGTTTTCACTATAAAAAAATTATACGAGGATTCAGAAGCTAAAAAATTTACCACGTGGAGTCTAATTCTTGGTCAAATTCATGTAAAAAATTCAGATCTTGTTTCACTATATTTTTAGAGATGGGTCCAAGTAATTCAGGGTTTCTGCATGCTCTAAATTTTTTGTCTCAGACAGGTGTCTCAGGGAAAATCGTCATAACTTTCGTTTCGGGCATCCAAATTGAATTTCGTGAAAAGTGGTTGAAATTGCACAGAATTTAGTTTCTTCGGAATGATTTTTAGGGTCAAATCTTGAAACAGTGACACGTGGAATTCCATACAAGTTTTCTCTATTGAACTAGTCCATAAGTAGGTCATCTTGGGAGATTTGGCCTAACTTTATCTTGAATATTCAATCTTAGTCTAATAGGTGGGGGTGAAAAGAGGACACAGAGGTCTACCAAAAGATGAAACTTCTAACCTTGGGAGGAAATCACATAGATACAACAGTTTCAAGATCAACCTATTAACAAGCTCAAAATCAAGCCCTAAAAGGTCTGTAATTTTAATTTTGCATAAATTTTGTTTGAAAAATTAGTTTGAAGTGATTCAAATAGCATAGTGAAGAATAAATATCGTTAATTCGTTCAAAAATCCCTTCAAAACAATAATATTCTACACACATTAAGCCCTCATAAATCTCTACTATGACGCAAGAAGAAGAGGAAGAAAGGCAACATGATATATCAAAATTGCGGCAACAAGTGCAACAATTTTCACTCTCACAAAGAGCAACCAAAAATGAATTGGAAGCAATGATGAATGTCAAGATGGATGGTTTAAAATCAGAAATGAAAGATGAGATGGATGGTTTAAAAGAAGAAATAAAAGGTGACATGAACAATCTAAAAGCAGACATGGTAGATTTCACAAAGTTGTTAAAAGAAAGGCTTCCTAGTGGTGATAAGGTATTTCATAAAACTCATGATGAGAACCAATGGAATGTGGGTCATGATTTTAGAGACTCTAAATTTGATTTGAAGACCAACCATACTCCAAAGATCGATGTTAGGAAGTTTGATGCCAAGGATCTAGTAACATGGATACTACACATTGAGAAATTCTTTGATCTACATGATGTGCAACACACACAAAAGGTACACATTGAATCTTTATATTTAGAACCCAATCAGCTTGTGTGCTATTGGTGGCTTTGTTCTCATAAAGTAATTTTCACTTAGATAATTTTTACGGAGGAATTGATAGTATATTATGAGGATACAAAGAGAAACACCCTCTTTATCCAATTGATAAATCTCAAATAAAAGGGTGCAATGCATAGCACATTGATGATTTCCAAAGATTGAATATCAAGGTAACTGATATACCATAGGAGAATATGATTGATGTCTTCATAGGGATTTTAGATGATAACATCCAACATGGGGTTCGCCTTTGGGAACCTAATTCATTGAAGAAGGAATTTAGGGTGGCAAGAAAAGTTGAAAGAAAAATTGTAGAAACAAGGAGGTCTACCACTCACAACTATAAATATGGAAGTGTTACCGCTCTTAGCCTTCCACAACCTACAAGGTTGACACCACAACAATTAGATTAAAAAAGAGTAAAGGGGCTTTGTTCAATTGTGATAGCAAATATACTAAAGGTAATAAGTGCATTGAGAAGAAATTGTTCTACATAGATTATGAAGAGGAGGGAGAAAAGGAACAAGAGACATCAAAAGCAAAGATATACACCAAGAACAACCCCAAGGGATGAAAAAGAAGAAATGAATCCAACCATATCCTGCAATGTATTGTTGGGAATTACCACTCCTCAAACTCTCAAGATAGGAGATATCAAGAAGAAAACAATAATAATAATGATTGATTCAAGAAATACCCATAATTTTATTCATTGTAAGATAGCCAAGGATTTGAATTTCTTTCTATACACAACACCAGAGTGTCAAGTGATGGTTGTAGATGGAGGAACTATAAATTTCTCAAGGAAGTGTCGTAATATCAATCCAACCATGGGGAAATATGTATCGAATAGTCCAATGACTTATGTTCCAATGGATGGCGATGATGTTGTATTAGGACTCTAATGGTTACAATCTTTGGAGATGATAGCTTTTAATTTTCAAGAAATTTTCTATGCGAAGGAGAGAAAATTGAATTAAGGGATGTCATTGTGTTGTAACGGCTACAACCACCCTCCAAAATTTTGGCCTTCACCCAAATTCGGAGCCTCCCTTAAGAGTTTCACTTGATGGTTGTATACACTCGGGTTCACCCTGTGAGCTCGTGTGAGCCTTCGTACCCACCTTGCTTGCTCATTCCACCCAAGATTTTTCATGTTGATGTCAATGTCTTGCTTGCAACCATGTTTTGGTCATGCTCAAGGTCTTCGCTTCGTGTGTACATGTTATGTCCGCTATGAAAACATCTGTCACACTCACACATGGAGTCCCATTCACTATCGCGCAAGCGTCGTCATGGTCGATCAATGATTAATCACAAGTGTCGCGCTTGTCTCTTGTACCATCGGTCAGTCATGTTGAACATGTGTGTCTGGATGGTTTGAGTTGTCTCGTCGTCAAGTCATGTAAGTGTGTGTTTGCAGGATCACATATACATCTCTCGCTCATTCACACACTTAGTCACTTTGCTTAAGTTCTGATGACCAGACTCCTCTCTAAAACCCGGACCATCAACCCGCCTTCGACTAGATCGATTGTCACCCAGAATAGCGCAGAAGCACCAAGAAAGTCATTTCAAGTTGCGTTGCCCATAAGAAATTCAATCAACTGCCATGCTGGCCACCTAGAGAGTTAGACCCGACAACCACCCCCAAACTGAATTCCCTAAAAAATTTCACAGAGGTTGTTGACCCTGCCTGCTCTGTTGATAAAGGAAATTGCACAGACAGGCCAGACATACACCTAGTGCCCGTCCCTGTCTCCCTCAGAAAATTGTGTAGTTTTTCCAGCCAGTCCTCCCGACAGTCGACCAACTGCTCATCCAGAAAATTGTGCAGTTTTCATGAGCAAGCCCTCTGCTACCTAGCAGTCTAATCAGCTCAGAAATTGCGCAGAGATGATTAGCAGGCTGGCCTCCCAGCATCAGTGAAATTTATCTCACCAGTAGCTCTGAGTAGTGGACTGCTAGTTCCCTCCAGGAATTGCGCAATTTCTACTACCAAGCTCCCAGCAGCTAACTACCTATTCCCCTTAGGAATTGTGCAGTTTTTGTTGCCAATGACCCAGCAAATAACTACCAATTCCCTCCAGGAATTGCGCATTTTTGGCTGCCAGACTCCTGGCCAGTTCCTCCAAAAAACTGCGCAAATCCTGTCAGACAGTCCTCCCTGCAGCTTGACCTTATCACAAAGGGTTTGGAAACATTGGAAAAGCTTTATGACTTGCAAGAACATTTTCAGGGCCAAGGAACAACAAGACCCATAGTTCCACCATGAGGTAAGAATTGATTAACCTGGGAATAGAATAAGATCTGAAGTTCGTCAATCTTGGCACATGTTATACACAGCAAGAGCGGCATGCCTTTATCCACTTGTTCAAACAGTACCAAGATGTGTTCACGTGGACGTATGATGATCTGAAAACTTATGACACGTGGATCATCCAACATATCATCCTGATCAAAGAAGGGGTCAAGCCATATCAACAGAAGCTGAGGAAAGTACATCCATCGCTTGAACCCCTCATATAGAAAGAGCTTACTAAGTTGTTGGATGCACAAATCATATACAAAGTTCGTCATTCCAAAAGGGTTTCAAATCTTGTTCCTGTACGTAAGAAGTCCGGGGAAATCCGCTTATCTGTCGATTTCTGGAACATAAACCTCGCCTCAGACAAAGAAAGCTACCACGTGCCATCCATGGACCACATTTTGCAAACAGTATCTAGGGCACATATGTTTTCTCTTCTTCACGGTTTCTCGGGATACAATCAGGTTCTGGTAGCAGAGCCTGACAGACTCAAAACTACTTTCCGTACCAAGTGGGGTACGTTTGCTTACAGACGAATTCTTTTTGGGCTTGTAAACATAGGTGCAACATTTCAGAGCGCCATGGACATCGCTTTTCACAGACTCATCGGACAGAGGGTAGTGGTATACCTCGATGATCTGACTATGTTCTTAAGAAGATGAGATGACCACATACGCCATCTAAAGAAAAATTTTGAGCGATGCCAGAGATACGGGCTTTCCTTGAATCCCAAAAAGAGCGTATTTGCAATGTTAGAGGGAAACCTCCTCAGACACATTTTTGCCAAAAGTGGGATCAAGGTGGATCCAGACTAAGTCCAGACTATCACACAGATACCTTACCCAACCAACAAGAAAGCCATGTGGTCCTTCTTGGGCAAGATAAACTTCCTATGGAAGTTCATCTCGGATTATGCACAAATAGTTAAGCCCATGCAGGACATGATCAAGAAATATGCAGTCTATAGCTGAGGTAAGAGGGAAAAGTATGCATTTTCTCGGATCAAGCAAGCCATTGTGGAAGCACCTGTACTTTACAACCTAGACTTCAAGAAATATTTCTTGTTATACACCTTCGCCTCTGATAATTCACTAACTACAGTACTAACTCAAAAGGATGAGATGAACGATGAACGCCCAATCTCCTTCATGAGCAAAAGCATGCAGGGACCAGAACTCAACTACCCCGCCGTTGACAAGCAATCTTATGCAATTTACAAGGTGGTGAAACACTTTAGGCACTACTTGCTGAAGAACCACTACATAGTCTTCATCTCGCACCGAGAAGTCTGCACATTGCTTGTACAACAAGAATTGGGTGAACGATGTGTGAACTGGATGACAGGCTTGCAAGAGTATGATATTGAAATCAAGCCAATTCACATGATCAAAGGACATGGGCTCTATAGACTTGCAGCTAAAGCAGTACACACCCTGGAGAGCAAAGAAGAGCTCGCCAATTGGGAGTAGGCGAGCAACACCCACTGAAGATGGAACCTCTTGGTACGCAGATGTACGCCAGTACCTTGAGCATGGAATCATACCCTCTTGCTTTTCCATTAGACAGAAGAGGGAATTGCGCCTTAAAGCCTTAGCATATCAGTTAGTGTATGGAGTGCTTTACAGAAAGCACAGTAATGGAGTTTTGCTCAGGTGCCTCGAGGCACATGAATCAGAGAAGTTACTTCAATATTTACATGACGGACCCGCCGGGGGTCACTTTGCAGGAAACACCACTGCAGACAAAGTTATAGGAGCTATTTTCTACTGGCCCACATTATCCAAGGATGCACATGCTTATGCCTGCAAGTGCCCATTCTGTCAATGACGCGCCGACAGAACACGAAGATCAGCAATCCCACTACACCCTATTGCAGTGACCGAACCATTCCAATAGTGAGGCCTGTACGTCATTGGGGAAATATTCCCACATTTGTCAAAGAAACACCTCTACATCCTAACATAAACTGACTACTTCACGCGGTGGACAAAAGTAGTTCTGCTCAAACAAGTGAATGACCAGGAGGTCATCAACTTCCTCTAGTAGAACATCATCTCATGCTTCGACATTCTATTATTAGTTGTTTTTTATAATGCAATGTACTTCTCGTCTTTGAAACTCTATGATTTTGCATTACAAAATGATATAGCGCTAAAGCATTCATCTAACTATTACCCACAAGGAAATAGTCTTGTAGAATCCACGAACAAAAACCTCATCAGCATAATCAAGAAGACCGTTTTCTTTGAGCAGCGCAACTAGCATACCGCCCTGACAATGCATTATGGGTTGACCATGTAACACCCAAGCCCTCTCTGAACACCTCACCATACTTCCTAGTTTATGGAAAAGAAGCCATCTTCCCACCAAATATCTAATTTCCTGCACTACAGCTTTCCCAAGAATCCCAAGGCAAGCCTTGCCAACTAGTACGACGTAGGATGGATGCTCTCCATAAGCTTCAAGAAGAAATGATGAAAGCAAAAGAAAAATTCACACTCCACCAGAACCGCATCAACAGATGGTTCGATAAGAAATCTGCAGGGAAATCTAACTTCGGTGTTGGTGACTTAGTTCTGAAATGGAATAAGCCCCATGAAGACAAAGGCAAACATACAAAGTTCCAACCCCTGTGGATTTCTTTGTATATAGTCCACGAGAATCTTGGCCCACAAACGTGTCATTTGCAATCACTTGACGGAAGGGTTGGAAACCTTCTTGTCAAAGGCCAAAATCTCAAGTGTTACTTCCAGTAGGCCAAGCCGTGCCCCATGCCCACGTAAATAGTCTATTTGTTTCTTGTTGTTTTCATCTTGTTTGCTTTGCGTACTATATTTGTTTTCACTTTTTTTGTTCTGCTTGCTATTTTTGTTTGTGTTTGTTTTGTTTGTTTGGTATATTACTATTTTTGTTTCTAGAAATAAGTGTTGCCAACTACTACATTCTGGCTTATGAATAGAGTATGTGGATGAAATTTGAAGAGACTTGTGACACTGCAACACTTGGCCAGTCTTGTGTTCGTCTTCTCTGTGCTTGGTTATAACCTTCGGCTAATGAAGTCTTGATGGAAAATATGAACCATCTTCAAGGGAAGTCTTGGTCCAACCATGAACCTGTGTCCACACTGGGAATCCTCATGCTTGTACTCAGCCTTCTGCCCTATATGTTCAAGCTCATCCAACTAGTAGAAATAGAGAAAGGGAAAATCTAAATGAGAAAACCTATGTCAGAGGTCTTACATG
The DNA here is from genome assembly GCA_000404065.3 of Pinus taeda. Lineage (NCBI taxonomy): Eukaryota > Viridiplantae > Streptophyta > Pinopsida > Pinales > Pinaceae > Pinus > Pinus taeda. Next base: position 76,649 of record APFE030750338.1, read on the forward strand.
CTTCTCTGAAGGAACAACGTCTTTTGCTCTTAATAAGTTGGGATCCCTCTTCCGCCCCAAAAATAAATAAGTGCCTAGCATAGTCCTCTTGAAAAATGCAAAGGCGAAAGAAGAGAAAGGCTTCCTGCGTAGAGAGGTTAAGCATGCAACTCCACCGAGGTCCTGACCAAGCTTGTTGGAAGTGGAGCAATGTATGTGTTCCTACGTGACCCCACTGGGGTACTGTCCAGGCTTGCTGGCAGCAAAGAAACACCAGAGATGAAAACTTATACTTTGAAAATATTCAACTCACGAGCTAAACTACCCTTCCCGGATTCGGAACACAGTGATCAAGTTGAACTTTTGATTGTGTTTGACTGAGTTGGCAAAAGGTGAATCACGTATGTCCATGGGATAAGTGGGGAAGCCGAAGTAACTTGCACAACGTTTCAATACTCTCCGAAAGACCAAGGCCATGTGCTATTAATGAGCTAAAACAGAGAAGTTGGAGTTCTACTAGTGTGTCACCAAGTGTTGTAGCAACTACAACCACCCTCCAAAATTTTGGCCTACACCCAACTTCGAAGCCTCCCTTGAGAGTTTCACTTGACGATTTCATACACTTGGGTTCACTCCGTGAGCTCGTGTGATCCTTCGCACCCACCTTGCTTGTTCATTCCACCCAAGCTTTTGCATGTTGATGTCAATGTCATGCTTACGACCATGTTCTGATCATGCTCAAGGTCTTCGCTTCGTGTGCACATGTTATGTCCGCTATGAAAACATTTGTCGTGCTCACACACAGAGTCTCATTCACTGTCACGCAAGCATTGTCACAGTCGACCAACGATTAATCATAAGTGTCACGCTTGTTGCTCACACTATTGGTCAGTCATGTTGAACATGTGTGTCTGGATGGTTTGAGTCATCTCGCCGTCGAGTCATGTAAGTGTGTGTTTGAGGGATCACATATGCATCTCTCGCTCGTTCACACACTTAGTCATTTTCCTTAAGTTCTGACGACCGGACTCCCCTCTAACACCCATACCATCAACCCGCCATCAACTAGATTGACTGTCACCCAAAACAGCGCAGAAGCACCAAGCAAGTCATTTCAAGTTGCATTGCCCGCAAGCAATTCAATCAACCCTCATGCTAGCCACCCAGAGAGTTGGACCCGGCAGCCACCCCGGGACTGACTCCCCTCAAAAATTGCACAGAGGTTGTTGACCTTGCCCACTTTGCTGACTGAGGAAATTGTGCAAATAGGTCTGACAGACACCTATTTGGGTAGGCTTTCATGCATTTATTCATCTCGCTCACAGTTTCTATGTTTTATTATGTTATTTGGGATGACGTTGTCTCTAGCTTAATTATTTCTCCCCTTCATTTTCTTTTTTGTGCCCTGCGATGGTTTTTCAAGCCTCCTATCTCCACCTTCTCGCTTCCCCTCTACTTTCTGACCTTTGGTCCCCTATCGTCTCCAACCCCTTCCCACTCTTAGCACCCCTTAACTTTAATTGGGGGGTTAGTTTTTGTTGGTCCAACTATCTCACTCTTCAACTTATTTCTTAGGTCTCTCCTAGTGTGCTACTATGCCTCATCAAGGGTACTCACACTCTAGTTGAGGTCGTAGTAGATAATAATTTTCTCTTCGCACTTGTGCCTAGGCTAATGTGGAGGCCTCAACCAGCTATTATTGGGAATATACCATCTAGCTCGCTCATGAAGAAATTTATTGTGCAAAACAAGAGACAAGGGTCAAATGAAAATTCCTCTCGAACATCGAGGTTGAGGAAAATGTCAGGCAATGAGTGATTGATGCATGAAACACCCATTCCTGAAAATCTCAGTATATATTGTAGATTTATACTATCAGATTAAGACCATAGTGGAAAAAGTTCTAGTTGAGAGAAATGAAGCTCAAGTGTAGTGATGCTTTGCAAAAAAAGTTAACAAGATATACGCCACAATATCGATGATGGCTAAAAATTTTGCTAACCTAGACTTCCACAATAGTGGTGAAGATGATCCAAAATCAGCTCCCATCTAAATGGATATCCATCATGGTTAATTTTGATAACTTTAATTTGTTTTTGCTTTTTAGAGGAATACATAGGCTTGATAGCCTACTAGACATACATTTCTCTAGTTTTTATTATCGCTATCTAGAAAATCACAAACTTAGTGAAGCGCTTCCAAATTATTTGTTATGAAATTCATGGCTAAAAATAAAACCTATAGCTATCTAGAAAATCACAAACTTAGTTAAGCACTTTCAAATTATTGATATGAAATTTATGACTAAAAATATATTTCTATACTCTTAGTCTAGTTTCCTATAACAAACAAAAAAAATAGAAATAGAAATGATCATGTAATGCCTTTTTTTCATTTAATATATCTCCGCTTATATAAGTATCCAATTTTTCATTCACTTGCTATTAGTTTTTTTTACTAAAAAAATTTAAAATCTATCCAAAGTTTAACATTATGAAATTAAATTTTTATATTTTAAATAAAAATTATTTCTATTTATCTCAAATATGATTGGTTGAAATGTCTCTAATCTTATTTGTGTAATGATGGCAAAAATTGATCTTTTCCATACTCTATTATTAATTATTATGTACTATATCACTAATTAGTATGTACAATAAATATAAATAATTTGAAAAATAGCATTATATCTTAATTACTATTGTAATTAAATTCAAAAATTCTATTTTTTCATTGGTGTAAAGTATTGAATAGGGAACTTTTATGGGTTTTATTTTTTAATTTACAAAAAATAATTAAAAAATTATAAATTTGAAAAAAATATGTAAAAATAACATATGTACAATTTGTACAACTCTCAATGTATCAAACTATACTCTAATGACATGACATGTGTATGCATTATATAAAAAAATTGTCATCATTCAATATTAAATAAATAATTATTAAATTGTTATTATTCTCTTCAATGTCAATTAATATAAATATATATAAACTTTATCTACTAAAAATATTAATTATATTGAAAAAAAAAAAACAAATATTCATATATTATTTTACAGTTTTATTATTATTTGGAGTACATACAACACATCATGACATTAAAATAATAAAACTAATTATACATCCTGGTTAGGTTAATAACCTAACAAGATCTAACTTTAGCAAATTCTCATAATAACTTGTTCACCCTCGACACGCCACTCACGCAATCGTTCAGTGGTTGCTAGCCTGCTTACCCTATGTTGTTGCCCACAAACAGAGGGCTACGACCCCACCTTTGCCGCAGCATCTTCCGATTTGTTGTTACAACGTACACGCTATGATTGAGTGTGAATAGACTACAGAAGGCTCTGCCCATTAAAGCCGCTGCCAGTGCTTTACTGACCCCACCGGCGTCTGGTTGTGTCGGCCGGGTTATCTACGACCAACACTCATCACAATTTATATTATAATTTGTTCCCTTTCGATTTGCTATGCATCATATAATTTAATATAATGTTTTCTTGTTGACAATGGATATCTAACCATATTATGATATTTTTTTGTTTTTATATTAAATTAATTTATTTAATATATATAATTATAATAATAATATTTTTAAATTTTAATTTATTTTTAATTTTTATTAAAATTTAAATCATATTTTGTATGATGTGAAGAGTTTTCCCTTTACAACAATATGATAAGAGATATTGTAATAATAATGTAATTTTTGTAAATTTATTTCACTAAATAAAAAAATAAAATAATATAATAATAATATAATATATTTTTTAGATTAAATAATAAAATAAATTAATAATTGAAATTAAGTAGATTCATTTTAATGTGTGATTGGATTTACCTGTGTTAAAGGGATCAAATATGTTGAGATATCAAATCTCATTTTAAAGTGAAAAGAGAATTTGTTCTTTGAGACTTAGACTCTAGCATAAGATAAATCTAGATTAATAATTACAAACACAAAAATAAAACTAAACCATATACTTTTATTGAGTGTCAATTAATTAAAATTAATTTTTATTTTAATATTATAATTTCTAAAGTGATATGATGATGTAGCAATGAAACTATTAATACAAAACAATACAATATGAATATTGATGAATTAAAAAAAAAACTGATTACACTAATGAGTAGGTTACCATTATTTTAATTAATTTAATTTATTGTATTTATTATAGGTTATAATTAGTTAATTTTAATTTGATTTTTTGTTAATTTTAATTTTAGTTATTTTAATTTGATTTATTGTATTTATTATATATGTAAAATATTAAAAAGGTATTATGTTTTAGGATTGTTTTGGTTTTTTTTGGAATTTTTCGGCGAAATCACATAAATAATCTTTTGATGATGATGATGATGATGATGATGGTTAACGTCCGCTGAGACCAAATAATGATCTATCGGACCTAAAGACAAATTATTTATTTTGATTAAGATTATTCCTGCTCAAAAAGCTTGAGCAGAGAAGTCTCCCGAGTTCACTATAATTTTGGCATTGTAAAAGGCTAGGAAGGTCAGTATTGTAACAAAGGTTGTGAAATTGAGATCTAATGTGGTTGTATGCAAGGCACTCTAAGAGGAAGTGGTTTTCATCCTCGATGCTCCTATTCTCACAAATATGGCAGATCCTTTCTATCCATGGGGTTTTAGGAACTACCCAGCGACCAGTTTCACTATGGAGCTCATGAGAATTCGTTTTAATCTTTGCTATATTAATTTTCTTTTTTGAGCTAGTTAGAATAGAGAGATACTTTTGTCGACGTGTTTCGAATCAACCAGTGTGGTTCATCGTCAAGACAAGTTGAAGAACCAATCCAACTTGGCTTGTTAAATAGTATGTGCAGAGACTCCAACGGCTATATTGCCAATGGCTAATTCTGACCTAATGACCCCAGTCAAACAAAAATTTTATAATTACTAATATTCTTAGAAATTAGTTAAATTAGGTAAATTATATAATTAAAGTATTCATTGGTTAATTTAACTAAGGTACTTGTTTACTAATAAATGTATATATATATACAAAAAGCAAACTAATACTGCCTATTATAACGTTAGAGATATATATA
>APFE030750338.1:82387-131671 GCA_000404065.3 Pinus taeda
TAGAAGAAGGTTCGAAAATAATTTAATAAAGATCTTATTAATAAGACGAATAATATTAAGAAACTAAGATAATCGAGGGGAACTATTGAGAATCAAAACAATGCCTAAAAGCTAATTATATTTAAAATATTATAATAACCACAAGGAAAGGACCAACCCGAGATCTTACAAATGAGGGATCGAGGAGGCTAGGAAGACGGGGCTGGGACCCAACAACTGCTAATCTTCCAGCCATCATCCCTATTAAGATTCTTCGGCCTTTTCTCAATCTCTAGGGCCTCTCTAAATTTTCGATGGTGAAACTGCGCAACTTTAGCAATGACTTGGGCCTCTTCAACACAGACATGATGCTTAGTCTTCTCAGCATGTTCAGCCAAGGCTGAGGACTTGGCCCTTCCATGCCTTAAGTCAGTCGAATGCTCGCTAATCCTTGTTTTCCTTGGAGGCAAGGAAATAGGTTAACGGCCTAAGACCTACAAGAATATTGCGGGAATGAAAGTCTCTCCCCTTATGGACCACTAGGAGAGGTGGTGTGGTTTAACAGTTAATGATGGTTGTCCTCACTGTTGGTTTGACAAGTGAGTTATGATAGATTTTCCCAGTGTCTAAAAAAAAGGAATTGGAGATTATTAAATAGATTTTTCTAGAATAAAATATTCTATTTTCATTTTTTATATTTATAAATAAATTTAGTTATGAATCATCTAAATCATAAATTCTCGAAATCTTAGATTTAAAGCTTTGTTATATTTTATTGTTAAAGGGATGATAAAAGCCATCCTTTTAAATTTAAACTTTTTGTTGTATTTTATTGTTAAATGGTTGATAAAAGCAATCCTTCTAATTATAACATTATTATGATTCATTCTCTTTTATTTAAGTTATATTGAATTATTTTGAAACTAGCCTAGATCCATTTTAACTCTGGATCTATCAAGCCCTTAGAGAGATCAAATCTCTCAAGGTGCAAACCTCATTTTTGAGTGCAAAACTTGAGGAAAGGTTTGCACAAGTCTAGAAATTTGATCCCTCTTGGCGCTTAATAGATCTAGGGTTAAGATGGATCGATGATGGTTTAAAATAAAGTTATAATTTAGTTAGTTTTATTATTTTCTTAAAACTTTGTAATGTGGATATTGTGAGGTAAATGTTGTGATTCCTATCAATGTTTACCAATCAATTTTTTGGAATTAAACTTTGTATTGAGTTTGAATTTTATTATTGAAATTCAACATGGTATCAGTATCTCTTTTTTAGATATTCTCATCACCAATTTGGTAGTGTTCACATCTACCAAATTTATAATGAAAATATTTCATTGTTCTCACTATGGCGTATTCCAAGAGATTATCATTTTAAAAACTAATTATTCAAACTTTTAAAATCCATCTTTCAAATTTATTCATTATTTAGATTAAAACATTATCATTTTAAAAGCTTGAACTTTTTTATTCTCTACTTCTCACTTTTTCAAAAAAATGAAAACACAAAGAAAAACCATTTTGGTATAATTACTTTTTGTCTTAAATTAATAAAGTTTTCCCTCTACTCATCATGGTAACTTTTTCATCCCTCCCTTTGTTTTTATTTCCTCATTCCTCCCTTGTTTCCATTCATCCCTCCCTTTGTTTTTATTTCCTCATTCCTCCCTTGTTTCCATTTCTTGGCTGTTATGTAGAAAGCTTGCCTCAGGAAGCCATATTTAAAAAATAAATAACCATAGATATTAAACACTCTTTTTCAAACATACTAAATCTTCAAACATTATTGTGCCCAAATGAGACTCAATATATAGTCATTCAATACTTAACCATCTTTAAATTGTCATCCTTCCATTATTTTCATTTCCCCACCCTAAGACATGCCTATTAAATCAAATTTTAAACATTTTAATGATAGAGACAAAAATAAAAGATAAAAAATAAACCTACAAAACTTTCAAACATTATTACAAACTTCTCAAAAACATACCCAGCAAAAGTTTACCAAATTCCTTATTATTAGATTAAATCATAATGGAATAAAATAATAATTTCCCTTTAATAATATTTAGTGAATACTTAACATTGATCTTTTACTAATTGGGAAAAAATACTAAAATCACCTATAATCCATTGTCATTCCTACTATATTAAATTAATATGGTAAATAAAACTTTAATATAGTTTAAAGAGAAGATTTTTTTGGCGGAAATCACATTACAATATTTTTGTCGACGTGTTTTGAACCAACGAGGGTGGTTCATCGTCAGGACAAGTTGAAGAACGAGATCATGGATACAAGTTAAATAGGGAGAGTAGATCTTCCAACGGCTATATTTGACTAGGAAACAGTTATATTGGACCGGGCAATTTGACTGAGAAACAGCTAAATTTGATTGGCCAATTCCACTGGACCGAGGGAGAGAAAAAGTTATTTATGTTATGATTATTACTAAAATTATTGTTATATTTATTACCAACATTTGAATAAAAGTAAAGTTTGTATTCAAAAAATTAAGAGAATTAATAAAGTAGTTGTCCAATTATAATCAAATAAATAAATGGTTAGTAAATTATTATGAAAGTTAGTTTTTTGTTATACTATTACCAAAAATTGTAATCACTAAACCAAACATTAATCATTAATAATCTAAAAATTACTAATATGGAATACTAATTAAATGACATTGTAATCACTAAACCAAACATTAATCATTAATAATCTAAAAATTACTAATATGGAATACTAATTAAATGACTATGTATATTATGAAATAACTATAAATCAAAAACATTACATCAATAATATAATATGGAATAATATGTAAATATATACCTTCCGAATTTAATATAAATATATAAATAAATAGTTAATTAGTTATTATGCAAGATAGTTTCTTTTAATTATTTAATATTCTAGACAGAAATTATAAGAATTAACTCACAAGAGCTAACCTATTAATAGACCTATCTAAAATAAAACAAAAATCAATGATATAATAAGGATTTAATATATATATATATATATATATATATAATATGGAGTACTAAATAAACATATATGTATATTATGAAATAACTATATATCAAAAACCTCAAATCATTACTATAATATGGAATAATATGTGATCATAAGGGAAGATCAGAAGAAAAGAAACCCTAAGCAGTCGAGACAAAATGGAGGGTTTATTGTTCATGACTAGCGGAAATGGTATGGTGGGATCTGGCAGGCCATGGTGGGCAAGCCCATCAAGGTCGATGACTGGATCCTCACCACATTCTGGATCCCCTACAGTGTCAGGGACAAGCACACACCCTCATTCTCATATAAGGCCGTTCAGATCATCAACCGCTGCCCGCAGCGACAGTCCCAGGAGGTGCAGCCATACGCTGCCCAGGAAAAGCCCATCGCCATCAACAGGGAGAGGTCAGACACCACCATTGTGACCTAAGCTCTCTTCACCCTTTAGTCTAAGAGCAAGAGTTCTAAGGGCAAGGGTTGTCTAAATACTCTCTTGCGCTGATGTAATTGCTCCACTTGGAGGCTTGGGAAGATATGGCAGCCTTGAATAGGGATTTCGCTCCCCAGGTGATAAAACCAAAGGTGCCACACAGAAGATGTCATGCAAACGCTGATTCGAAATAGCCACCACTTAGAGGTTGCCAGTTCTAGTCTTTGGCAAGGATTGAACATTCTTGAGCCAGATCAGAGTCTTATCCATGGATTGAGACACATCCTATCAGATCTGATCAATCAAAAGACAAAGATGCTCTTGATATGGCTAGATCCAGAAGTATCTCCTTAAACCATCAATAACCAATACCTTTGTATTGATGCTAAGCTCTTTATGAGGATGGATCGTGCATTTTTCCAGGTACTACCAGATCTTGCGGGGTTGGATCTGCATATTATCTTAGTAATATGGGAACACGCCCCAGATCTGGTAAACATTGAGCTCAGGAACCAGAAGGGCCTCTTTGGCATGCAAATCATTAGTTCTCCTATCGGCTGGATCATGATGAAGCTCTCTGCGGAAGCATCGATATGCTTAGATATGACATATCTGGGAACATGGGCAACAGATCGAGCCCCTCCTCAGACAGACCCACACTCAAAAGTGGAGGATCCAATACAAATATTTATTAAAACACTAAAAGGCAAGACTATTTGCTGGAGGATCTAGAAAGGGAGGAAGATTCAGGAGCTAAGAAACAAAATCCAAAACTACCTCGTATACCAGCATGCTGACAAAATCTGATCTGCTCAGGCTATAGTTTATAGGATAACCTCACACTCCAGGATTATGGCATCATCGCAGATTCGACCATCGAAATTAACCTGCATCTGAGGGGTGGAAGTGTTGGAACCAGCTCAAAAAGCACAGGATCCTTCAAGGAAGCAGTCAAAGGTAAGGAAAAATCCCAAACCAAAACTGCAACACCGCCCAAGCTTCCAGAGCCCTACATTGTAGAACAAAAATCTGAGAATCTTGCTCTTAACATCACAATGCCTGAGGTAAAAGACCTATATGCAAATCTCTACTCCAAATTAGTTATATGCAAATTTAATGGGTTTTGGCCTAAATATAATGTTTTGCACCAATGGATGTATGATGCCTGGTCACCAGACTGTGAAATATACTTATTCCCCAAAGGATTTTTCATAGTTAGATTCAAAACAGTATAGGAAAGAGAACATATCCTCAATAAGGGGCCATGGTTCTGGGGCAATGTAGGACTATTTATGACCCCTTAGTTTTCAGAATTCGACGCCAACACCATGGTGGTATCAAAGATGCCAATTTGGGTCAAGTTGCACAACCTCCCGTTACATTTATGGCATCACAATGTATTAATCGCCATAGGGAATGTATTGGGAAAATTCCTAAAGACTGATGAGGACAGAATGACAAGGGGGATATTCACTTTTGCTAGGATATGCATTGAGGTAGACCTCGGTGAGGGACTACCATAAAGCATAAACTTAAATTTTAATAATACACAATGGACACAACCACTACACTACGAAAATACAGCCTTCTGATATCGTGGATGTCTACAAATAGGACACCTCCACAGTGCTCGTGCTAAAGCAAAACAAACTCCCAAATGGAACAAGAAGCAACAGAAACAGCCAAAAGGATGGCAATATGCAACCCCCCTGGAGGAAGAAGTAGAAGCAGAAACAACAGCATACAAAGCAGAAACGGAGTTTTAAATGGACCAGAACAACATACAAAAGGAGGAGGAATACCCCAATAACCCTATGTAGCACCAAGCACCTCAACTAACAGGAATAGAAATAACTAGCATCAAGCGAACTCATGGATCAGAAGGATCTGATTCTGACAAAGACACTCCCCCTCATACAAGTGAAAATCAACTTTTCATTGTAACGACCACTCCAACACTGGAGGTTGGCGAAAGGTGGACAAAAAGAAAGGGAGAAAAGAACAGTAGTGATAATTTTTTATTTTTTATTTTTATTTTGTATGTATTGTACCTTGTGAAAACAGGAATAAGCCATATGCATATTCTCTTCAGCATCTATAATATGTAATTTTGTCTTATGAAGAAAATTACGAATTTTCCAAAGGGAAAAAAATATGGAATAATATGTAAATATATACTTTCCGAATTAAATATATAAATAATTAGTTAATTAGTTATTATGCAAGTTAGTTTCTTGTAATATTATTATCATAAACAATTGCTACCCGATATTTAATTTATATTTTAAAATAAATTATATAAAGAAAATAAAACCTTCATTAATTATTGGTACCCTAACCAACTAACTAACTAACTATATATATATATATATATATATAATATATATTATATATATATATATATATATATATATATATATATATATATATTATATATATATATATATATATATATTTCAAAAAATAAATAATATCTAGAATATTTCAACAAAATTCGTATTTTACTTTTGAGAAAAAAAAAAAGTTAATAATTTTTTAAGGTTGAATTAAATCTCTTAAAAACATGTAACTTTATAATTTAAAAAAGAAAAAATGTAAGCATCTAACGCGCCCATTGTTGTCACCTACTAAACCCTTTTCAAATTGTGTTAAATGGTGGCCAAAAAGTGCAGTCGAAGTGCGAAAAGGTCAAAGAGGAGAGCAAATATCGAAGTCTAAAATCTTAGGGAGGAGGCCAAAATCAAAAGAAGGAGTCTCAAAGCCAAAAGGAAAGACAAAATCTAGAGAGGAGTGTCGAAATTCGGGAGCCTGATATTGGGAAGGATGGTAGGAAGACATATCAGAGGTCAGTTTTCAGAGGATTGAAAGCATTAGAACTTAATTTTAATTCCTTTTGAAAAACTTACGATGTAGAGGGGCTCAAATTTAAGCTAGCACTCAGTTGCAAAGCATTCCAAAGGACCATGGGGGCGCAGAACAAGGTGGGATCTCGAAGCATAGGCCATCAGAACATCGGAGTTTCAAAACTCCTTAACAAATGCATATCTTTGGAAAGCTTTGAAATCATGGAAAAAGGGGAAATACAAAGGAGACCTTTGAAAATCCAATGACCCCAAGGACCTTTTCTCTCTCCTCCGATGAAGACACCTAGAAAATGGTGATTGGTCCAAAAAACTAGACACGACTAATGACATCAACATGACGCAGTGGCATGGGGGACATGTGGTTGTCATTTTTTGCATTTTTTAGGGCCTAAAGGGGAAAATATGGGTGACACATGTCACTAGCCAAGAGGTGCCACGTGGAGAGGAGGACGTTAACATGACGTCACTTCGGAGGTCTGCATTTCGAAGGAAGGGGCCATCAAAACTCTATTTAATTAGTATTTGAAAAAATTCTAATGAGAGGGGCTTTGATATGTGTTGGCACCCAGTCATGGAAAAACAAAGGGACCAAGGCCGCAGAATTGGCCAGAGCACCTAAGTGCTAAGATGGAATTTTGGAGGATGGTGTCATCAAAACCCTTTTTAATTACTTTTGAAAAACTTCTGATGAGAGGCATTTCAATATTTGTTGGCATCCAGTCATGGAAAACCGAAGGAAGCAAGGGCGCAGAATGGAATGAAGCACCTCAGTGCTAAGATGGAATTTTTGAGGATGGTGGCATAGAAACTCTTTTAATTCCCTTTTGAAAATATGTCGATGAATAGGGGCTTTGATATATTCTAGCACTTGGTCACAAAGACCTAAAAGAACCAAGGGCTCGAACCAAGGCCAAGCATTCTTTCTCTCTCCTCAAAACTAGACATATGGGAGAAGATAGTTGGTTCTAAGAAGATGATGGGTTAGATTATGTCAGCATGACGTGGACAGACAAGGACATGTGGTAGAAGATTGCAGCATTTTGGAGGGCCTAAATGGACAAATCTGCGCAACATGTGTCACCACTCAGGAGGTGCCACATGGAGATCATGACGCCAACATGATGTCATTTCAGAGACCTATATTTTAGAGATGAGAGAAATCATAACTATTTTATAATTAGTTTTTAAAATTTTTTTGATGAAGATGGCTTCGATATATGTTGGCACTTGATCACGAAGACTCAAAGAACCAATGGCTTGGACAAAGGCCAAACACCCAAGTGTTATAATAATTTCTAAGGGAAAGACAATCGAAACTTCAGTTTAATTCTTATTGGGAGAACCCATGATGGAAGGAGCTCTGAAATCATGTGGAATTCGATCACGAAGACTCAAGAAAACTAAGGGCGCAGAGCTGGGGTCGAGCACCAAGATTTATGATCTCATCGGAAGTAGGCATTTTTGTAACTCCCATGTTAATTCTTAAATTGAAAACTTCTGATGAAGAGGGCTTCCGATGCAGAATGGCACATGGTCATGAGAGGTCTATAGAACCCAGATCGAAGGGAAGATTTAACACTTAACTGCTATGGGCCATTTCAAGGATGTGAATATCATAACTCATCAATAAATTCTAATATGGAAAAGTTAAGATGGTGAAAGGGGCTTCGATGTGTGGTGGCGCTTGATCATGACCATCCAAAGAAGCAAGGGTGAAGCATGAAGCACAAAGGGAGATAGGCCCTTGATAGGAGCCCAAAGGTTTTAGCACCCGTGTGCTGAGTCTGAGGTCACGACACTTGGTCTTATTCAATAAAAAGTAAGAGGGCCAATGGAAGAGAAGCTTGAAGGCATAAAAACTTTATGTTTTTGGAACTTTGTTTAAAATGAAGTACAGTGATAGAAATATTTGATAGTGCAGTGCCTATGCATCAAGCCTTTGGTCATATGCAATGGTCCCATGGTTGGTAAGTGATAAAGGAGCTTCAACAAGAGGAGCCAAGGGCGATTGAAGTTATTTATTTTCGTAACAATCTTTTATAAGAGCTACGAGATGTATTGGGTTCTGATAACATAGCCTAAAGCATATGCAGATGGATGGGTCGGTAGCTATGTTATAGAGCACCACTAACGCCACCATAGTTGATTGCTTCTAGCTCCAGAAAGTGGGGAATTAAATCAATTAAAGGGAGAAAGTGATAGGCATATCGGTCGGTAACTACGGAGGAAAATCGTGGCATACACGTGGCCTAATTAGAGGCAGTCACAGGAATGGGCATGGAGATATTTTGTTATGGCCATCATGTAGGTTTCCCATGTTTGTTATTTTGTAATTTGTTGCATTTTAAAGAAGGAATTAATCTGTTATGTAATCATTTGAATATGCGCACGCCGAGACATTTAGTCTATCATACAGCTATAACTTTAGAATATATTTTGAAATTGTTGTTCCAAGCACCCCCTATCCTTATATATGGGGAGAAGAAACTCATTTTAAAGGTTCCCAAATCATGTTCCCAGAGGTCCGAAATCTGTCTTGGCAGATATTTCGAGTTTTGTGTACAAAAAGAGGTTCCAAATCTTGGTTCAATGACTTTTTCATGAGGTGTTAATGCTTTTACAAATGTCAACTGTGTTGAACCTATGAAATGGGATCCATTTTCAAAGATTAATGAAGTAGATCTGGTGATTCCAAGCAGAATAATGTGCAGTATGTGTTCCCCTTTGTTTTTCATTTCATATATGTTTATCTTCCTCTAAAATTGTGTAAATAATTTGTTGGTTTCACTCTCAAATTATGGATTTACTTATGTTATAGGTAGCCATGGTACCTGTGCAATTACAGATTTACTAGTGTTATATTGTAGCGAACAATACCTGCGAGATCACATATTTACCAATGTTATTTTGTGACAGGATGTACTCATGAAAATGTAGAGCTAGAAACCTTGAATGTGCTACACAAATTGTGTATTCTCATCTCCTTATTCTTCCATAATTTTGTTGGGATTATGTTACTTAGGATTTTGTGTTATCCAACCCTTTGCATCGAATTCCTTCCTTACTTTCTCTATCTCTCTCTATTTTTACTATAATAACAACTATTAAGCTGCATTTTACCATGTGTCAGCCACCATATCCGGACATTAATCCTTGGGATGAGCGATATTTGCCTATATATGTGTGTGTGTGTGTGTGTGTGTGTGTTTAAGTCCACCTTGGTGAAGGGTGATTGAACCAATTTCAGAATCAATCTAATTCCAATTATATTAAATACGGAGTGTAACACAAATCTCAGCAAATCCTTCAAATAACTCCTCTAATATGTCCTAGGAATTGACCCTTTCCTCAACCAGAGGTTGTCTGTAAGAGCTACAACATCTTCTGGCACTGTTGTTGAGGAACGAATCATAATATTTTTCCCTTGGTATGACATTTTTTACATTCCCTCTATTATGTGAGCAAGGGAAGTGTGGGTTGAATATCTCTCACCTTGACAACTCCACAATTTGAATCTTATTTTGAGAACCCTAGCTTTCAAGAGACCTCATACTCACTCTGATACAAGCTAGTAGAAAACTCCTCCCATATTCAACCCTGATAAAATCATATCCCAGAGGATTTGGAAAGAGAGGACCCCTTTTACTCCATATTGCACAATATCTTTTCCAAAAATATCTTCAATTAACTCTAAAAAAGATGTGATAAATTACCCTGAATCTACCTCCAAAGTCTTGGAATATCCTGAAGAACATTGTGTATTATTTGGCTCATTTCCTTATAGAGTAAAGGATGAAGAAGCTTATGTCAGTTCACCCTCTTTCTCATTTCATCCCTCCCCTGAAGTTGAAGAAGTTGAAGACATCCTTATAAACAATCCCACGCAGAGTGTGAATAACTTCCCAACCCAGATCCAGTCAGTTGCGACTTAAATGCCCCCTCAGTAAGGACCTGTAATAGATATTCTACCACCTCCCTTTCTCAATATGGTTGTCCCAGCCTTTCTCATGAACAAATATGCCCCATTAGAGTTTCCACAACCCTTGAATGGTATGCCACAAGACTAGCTCAAGCTCATGCTAAGATTCACAGGGGAAGATGAAATTTCAGCACAAAGGCATATATAATTTTTTTGTGCATTTGCTAAGAACCTTAATGTGGAATGCCTAGATGCGGTGTTAAGACTTTTTGTCCAGTCTCTAAATGGGGAAGCCAAAAAATCATTTAAAGCCCTACCTGATGCTTCAATCACTACCTGGGAAGAGATGGAGTATTCTTTCATGCAGAAATGGGGGGAGAATAGGGACCATGGGTATATCCTCACTTAATTCAATGTTATGAAGAAAAAACATAATGAAGATGTGCCAGAATTCATAAAAAGGTTTAAAAAATTGTACAATAGTCTCCCTGCTGAAATAAAACCTCCACAGGTTGATGCTAAAGTCGTTTTTGTTGGCGCCTTTGAACCAGATTTTGGTTTCACTCTCAAAAAAAGGAAGTCTCACTCCTTGGACCAGATCCAAATAGATGCTTTATAAGTTGAGGAAAATTTTACCTCTACTGGGAAATGGAGAGGTAGAACTGATCATGGAGGTAGGAGAAGAGGAAAAGAGGAATCTAGTTCCTCAAACTAGGTGAAGGAAACTCAACATCAAAAACTTGAGGAAATGAACAAGCTGATAAGAAGCATGTCTAACAAGCTTGTGAAAATAGAGTTAGAAAACAAAAACCCTCCTCGACAAAACCAACCAGCTCCTAACCGAATTTGAAATCCTCAGTATAGGAGACCTCATTTGCATCTCTTGCAAAGGGAGAGAAAGGAGCAATAAGATCACATTCAGTCTCCATTGTATTTGGAAGATGATTCAAAAGAAAATGGTGAAGAAACAATAGAAGTCCAAGAAAATAAGTTGTCTTCTCTTTCAGAGGGAGAAAATGAAATAGAGGCCAATGAAGTAGAAGGGTATGATTTGGATGCACCACTAGATGATGGTGAGATTGAAAAATACTGCAGGTAGTTTGTTGATTTCATGCAAGCACAACTACACAGGAAATATGATCTTAGATCTTCTAGGAAAATATTGTGAATGCAAGACCAAAATGAGGAGTCCTAAATCCTTTGAAACCAATAGAGAAAACAAAGAAATCTCTAGACCAAGCCTCACCCAAAAAGAAAGAATCTCCAATTTCCATTAACTATAAGCCCGAGGTCTCTAAAACATAGCAGCTTCCTTTACCATCCAAACCAGTTTGTGAGAAAGAGAAAGAGCCTGTTGATGTTGTCATAGCTGATAGAAAATAGGTTGTTTTTAATCTTCAAAAGGTGTTGGAGAATTTCAAAATCTTTGTCCCTTTGACTAAACTATTGAAACAACATAATTATAAATCTCGGATATCTAAGTTCACGTGTCCTCCCACCATGGCCCCTCTACAAGACAACCTGAACCTCCAAGAAGAAATACCCATGGTTGTATTTGGTCCTCATGTTGAGGAACAAGACCATTCTACTCCCCCTTTCTATGTCACTCTTGTGATTCATGAAATTCTCTTACATAATTGTATGCTTGACTCAAGATCTTCTCACAATTTGATGCCATTGTCTGATATGGAACAATTTGGGATGCAAATAACAAGAACATATAAAGATATGTATTCTTTTGACTCCAAGAGAGTAAAATTCCTAGGGTTGATTAAAGACCCAATGGTCAATTTGGCTCAAATCCCTGTGAAGAGTGTTGTAATGGATATCGTAGTGGTTGATATCCCTGCGATGTTTGGTATGCTCTTGTCCAAATCATGGGGATCTAAATTTGGAGGATCCATTAAAATGAATTTAACATATGCTACCATTATCGTTTTTGGTGGAGAAGAGCATCGGTTATATAGATATTTTTCAAGACAATTACAAGGACTGACTATTTGAATAATTCTTTTGTATATGGTAAAGAGAAATATTTCTCTTGTTTGTTGTTAAAGGAAGATGTTCAAATCATGGATGAGACAAAGGTGGAATGTTCTATCCGACTAGACCGAAAATCATTGGAGTGTGACAAAGTATGGAATCTATACTTTGATGGTGCTTATTCTAGGGAAGGAAATGGGGAAGGTGTGTCGTTGGTATCCCTAGAAGGAAACTTGATCCCTCTCTCTTTCAAGTTGGATTTTTAAGACACAAATGATGTTGTTGAATATGAAGCTTTACTGATAGGTCTACAAACTACCAGAAATCTCAACATGGGGTGCTCGACAGTGTTTGGGGATTTAGAGCTGGTGGTGAAACAAATCGGAAGTCAATTCCAAACCAAACATACAATACTGAAGACCTACCAAAATGAGGTATGGGATCTAATTGAGAAATTTTTCTTAGATTTTAACATCTAGTTTTTTCCCATATATGAAAATCGGATGGAAGATTCCTTAACTGTGGCTAGCAATAACTTCAAGCCTCCTCAAAACCCCTATCTCAGATACAAAATTGAAGTTAGATACAGGCCTTCAATACCATAAAATGTTAAGTATTTTAAGGTGTTTGAAGATGATAAACAGATCAAATGCCTCATGGAGTTTGTTTGAGAATTCTCATGCTCAAAGATTGATCAGGAGGAAGAGAAAGTGATAGATGAACAACAGAACAAGTGGAAAGAAACCATTGCAGGGCACAAGATTTTAGAATTGAAAGGGAATACTATCCCTAGAGGTTTGGTTCCCTTGGAAATATTGTTCAACTCAAATGATATGGTTTCCAAGCCAACAGAGGAAGAATTTGAAGAACAACTGGAAGACTGTAATATTGGTTTAGATCAAGATCCCTAGATAATTAAGTTATCTAAAGGAGTTCCTAAGGAACACAAACAAAGATACCTAGACCTTTTAAAAAAGTATATGTATGTGTTTAATTGGTGTTATAATGATCTAAAAACATTTGGTACTAATATCATCCAACATAAAATTCCTTTGAAGAGTGCGGCGAAACCATACAAACAAAAGCTTAAGCAAATTAACCCTCTATTACTTATATCAATTGAGACAGAGGTGAGGAAGTTGCTCCAAGCTAAAATTATCATACCTCTGAGGTATCCAGATTGGGTGGAAACTCTAGTTCCTGTGAGGAAGAAGAACGAGGAATAAGGTTGTGTATTAACTTTAGGAATATGAACAAGGCCTCACTAAAGGATAATTACCCTATGCCTAAAATGGACTACATTTTGAAAAAGGTGGTAGACTCTACTTGTATGTCTATGATGGATGGTTTTCTATCTATGATGGATGGTTTTTCTGGATACAATCAAGTAGATGTGCATCCTAAGGATCAAAATAAAAATGCATTCACCACGCCTTGGGGGACGTTTATGTATTCCAGAATCCCCTTTAGCCTCATTCATGCAGGAGCCACTTTTAAGAGATAAATGGATATAGAATTCGTGGGATAACAAGATAAGTTTGTGGTAATCAACCTAGATGACATCATTGTTTTTCAAAAACACATGAGGAGCATATTGAACATCTACAACTCACTTTTGAGAAATGCAGAAAATATGGCTTGTCTTTAAATCCTAAGAAGTCTTAGTTTTCTCTAAGTGAGGGAAAGTTGCTAGGACACATCATGTCAAAAGAGGGGGTCAAGATAGATCCCAAGATGGTGGAAGCCATCAAAAACAACCTATTACCGAGAAATAAGAAATAAATCTAGACTTTCTTGGGAAAATCAACTTTTTGAGGAGGTTCATACCCAATTATGCTGAGATAATTAAAGAAATTACAGGGATGTTGAAGAAGGATAGCGAGGTAAAATGGATTGAAGAAGCTCAGGAGTCATTCTCCAGGATCAAAAGGGCATTTTCATAAGCTCTTGTATTAGTCAAACCTAACTATCTAAAACCATTTTTCATTTTCTCTTTTGCTTCTCCTCATGCAGTGGTTGTTGTTTTATTGTATAAAAACAATGAAGGACATGAGCAACCAATAATGTTTTTCAACCAGGTGCTACGGTATGTTGAGCTAAACTATAACATTTTGGAGAAGCAAGCCCATGCCTTAGTCAAGACCCTAAATACCTTTAGAATATATGTCTTGAAATCAAGCATAATAGCTTATGTTCCTACAACAACTGCGAAAGACATTTTGGTAGAAGGGGACAGTGAGGGAAAAAGAGGTAAATGGATTCCTAAAATCCAATGATATGACCTAGAGATCAAAACCACGAAGTTGATCAAGGGGTGGGGATTAGCTAAAATCTTTTCTGAATCAAACTGCCAAGCCTTGGGTATAAATTTGTTGACATAGGAAGGAGAAAGTCGAAGACAAGAGGAGAATAATAAGGTCAAGACCGCAACATAGAAAATCCAAATGAAGTACCTCATGTTTCACTGGTATAAAGATATAATCCACTATTTACATTTTTGAGTTGTCCATTCAATTGTCATAAAGTTAAATGCAGGGCTTTGACGCTACAAGCCCGAAAGTTTGTCATTTAAAATGCCAAATATATTGGAAAGACCCAGTGGGGATTTTGATTTTATTCCTGGTTGAAGAAGATATCCATAAAGTGATGGATGAGTTCCATAATTGTGTGTGCATGGGGCATTATAGTTTGCGAGCTACAACCCATAAAATTCTCAAAGCAGGTTTTTATTTGCCCAAGTTGTTTGGTGAGGTACATGCATATGATCGGTCCTGTGAGAAGTGCAAAATGTTTGCCGAAAAGCATAAATTAACACCTTTTCCTTTAATCCATGTTTTTGTTGAAGAACCTTTAAGACAGTGGGGATTAGAATTCATTGGGGAAATACACCCACCCTCCAATGATCAACACAAATGGATTCTTACAGCCACCAATTACTTCATTAAGTGGGTGGAAGCAGCCCCATATAGAAATGCAACCAATGTCTTGGTTATCAAATTCATATAGGAGAATATCCTTGTCAAGTTCGGTTTCCTAAGGAAGATTATCACTAATAATGCTCAAGTTTTTAAATCTGCCAAGTTTATGAGCTTCTGCTAGAAGTATAACATCATTGTGGGTCACTCCACTAGCTACTATCCGAAGGGAAATGGGTTGGTTGAATCATCAAATAAAACCTTGGTAAGGATTCTTAAGAAGACAATATCAGAAAATCAGAAAAAAAAAATTGGGATTCACAACTGAATTTTTCTTTATGGGCCAATAGAGTTGCTACCAAGATGTCAACTGGGAAATCTCCTTTTGAATTAGTGTATGGGAAAGCTGTAATTTTCCCTATTAAAATAGCAATGTTAGTGACCAAAATTCTATAGGATGTTGATGAAGAGCCAAATTCTCTAACCAGGTGGATCAATCAGCTGGTAAAACTTCAAGAAACTGGGGTGGGGGGTGACTCAGAATATGATTCAATATCAAGAAAATATGAAGCGTTGTTTGACAAAAAGGAAAATGACAGAACCTTACATCCAGGGGATTTGGGGCTCAGGTGGGATGTTAGATGAGAAGATAAAGGAAAACATGGAAAATTTTATCCCTTATGTTTCAGACCTTTCAATATTTCTGAGGCAAAGGGGAACAATACTTTCTTGCTAGAAAACTTGGATGGTGAAGTGCTTCAACTGCCTTTGAATGGGAAGTTTCTCAAGCTTTACTTCTAGCACTAAAGAGGTCCATTTTTCACCCACTATACACACCAGTGAGCCATTGTATATACCAATAATGCTTTAATTTATTAATATTTCTATATTTTTGTATTCATATACTTGAATAAAGTGACTTCTTGCCCAATGGACAGAAGGAACTAATATGCAGGTTCCCAATGCATTGCTTGCAATACATTGTCCCCAATTGGAGCAGGTGTTATCACCCACTACACCTATTTCAAATTATGTCAAAAGATGTCAAATGGTGGCAAAAAAGGGGAGCCAAAGTGCAAAAATTTCAAAGAGGAGAGAAAATATCAGAGGTCGAAATCATAGGGAGGAGGCCAAAATCAAAATCCTAAGTCTCAAAGCTGAAAGGAAAGTCGAAAAATAGAGAGGAGTGCCGAAATTCAGTACCCGATCACATCGGAGCCTGATATCAGGAAGGATGGTAGGAAGGTATATCAGAGGTTACTTTCAAAGGATTAAAAGCATCAAAACTTAATTTTAATTCCTTTTGAAAAACTTATGATGAAGAGGGGCTTTGATTTAGTCTTGCACTTAGTCGCAAAGCATTCCAAAGGACCATGGGGGCGCAGTAAAAGGTGGGACCTTGAAGCATAGGCCATCAGAACATCGGAGTTTTAGAACTCCTTAACAAATGCATCTCTTTGGAAAGTGTCAAAATAATGGAAGAAGGGGAAATACAAAGGAGACCTTTGAAAATCCAAATATGTCGGGGACCTTTTCTCTCTCCTCCTTCGAAGACACTTGGAAGCTGTTGATTGGTCTTGAAAATAAGATATGACTGATGAAGTCATCATGCTGTGGTGACATGGGGAACACTTGGTAGTCAGTTTTGGCATTTTTGAGGGCCTAAAGGGGCAAACCTGGGTGACACGTGTCACTACCCAAGAGGTGCCACATGGAGGTGAGGACATTAGCATGATGTCACTCCGGAGGTATGCATTTCAGAGGAAGAGGCCATCGAAAATCTATTTTAATTAGAATTTGAAAAACTTCTAATGAGGAGGGCTTCAATATTTGCTGGCACCTGGTCATGGCACCTGGTCATGGAAAACCAAAGGGACCAAGGGCGCAAAACTAAGTGGAGCACCTAAGTGCTAATATGGAATTTCAGAGGATGGTTGCATCAGAACTCTTTTTAATTCCTTTTGAAAAACTTTCGATGAGAGGTGCTTCGATATTTGCTCGCACCCATTCATGGAAAGCCAAAGGGACCAAGGGCGCAGAACTGAATGAAGCACCTACGTGCAAATATGGAATTTCGGAGGATGGTGGCATCATAACTCTTTTAATTCCCTTTTGAAAATCTTCCGATGAATACATGCCTCGATATATGTTGGCACTTGGTCACAAAGACCTAAAAGAACCAAGGGCCTGGACCAAGGCTAAGCACCCTTTCTCTTTCCCCAAAACTGGACACATGGCAGCAGATAGTTGGTTCTAAGAAGCTGGCAAAGCATATTATGTCAGCATGACGTGGCCAGAAAAGGACACGTTGTAGGTGATTGCGACATTTTGGAGGACCTAAAGGGACAAATCTGGGTGACACATGTCACCACTCAGGAGGCGCCACATGGAGATGTTGACGTCATTATTACGTATTTCAGAGATCTGTATTTCAAAGGTAAGAGAAATCAAAACTGTTTTACAATTAGCTTTTGAAAATGTTTCGATGAAGTGGGCTTCGATATATGTTGTTACTTGGTCGCGAAGACTCAATAGAACCAAGGGCTCGGATCAAGGCCAAGCAACCAAGCATTATAAATCATTTTAGAGGGAAAGGGCATTGGAACTTTAGTTTAATTCTTATTAGGAGAACCTCTGATGGAAGGAGATCCAAAGTCAAAGTTTTTAGCACCCAATCGTTGAGCTTGAGGTCACGACACCCAGACTTATGGGATAACTAAGAAGAGGGACAATGGAAGAGTAGCTTGAAGGCATCAGAACTTTATGTTTTCAAAATTTTGTTTCAAATGAAGTACGAGGATAGAAATTTATGATAGTGTAGCACCGATGCATCAAGCCTTTGGTCAGAGGCAGTGGTCCCATGGTTAGTAAGTGATAAAGGAGCTTAAGAAAGAGGAGCCAAGGGCGATCAGAGTTCTGTGTTTTCATAATGATCTTTTATAAGTGTTACAAATTTTATTGAGTTTCGATAGTATAGCCTAGACTATATGCAAGTGGATGGGTCAACATATATGTTATAAAGCACTGCCAATGCCACCACAGTTGATCACTTCTAGCTCCAAAAAGTGGGGAATTATAGCAGTTAAGGGGAAAAAGCGACAGGAATATAGGCTGGTAAATGCGGAGGAACACCATGGCAGAGACATGGCATGATCAGAGGCGATAACAGGAACGGGCATGGGGATATTTTGTTGTGGTCATCATGTAGTTTTCCTATGTTTTTTATTTTGTAATATTTTGCATTTTAAAGAAGCAATAAATCTGTTATGTAATCATTGGAATATGTGCAAGATGAGACAACTAGTCAATCAGACAGCTGTAAATTTAGAAGATAATTTTTAATTGTTGTTCCAAGCTCCCCCTATCCTTGTAAATAAGGGGAAGAAACTCATTTTAAAGGTTCCAAAATCCTATTCCCAAGGGTATGAAATTTGTCTTTGCGGGTATTCTGAGTTTTGTGTACATAAAGAGGTTCTAATTCTTGGTTCAATGACTTGTTCATGAGGTGTTAATGCTTATAAAAATGTCAATTAGGTTGGACCTATGATATGGACTCCATTTTCAAAGATTAATGAAGTAGATCTGGTGATTCCAAGTGGAGTAATGTGTAGTATGTGCTCCACTATGTTTGTCATCTCATATATGTTTATCTTCCTCTGAAATTGTGTAAAGAAGTTGTTGGTTTCACTCTCAAATCATGGATTTACTTATGTTATAGGTAGCCATGGTACATGTGCAATTATAGGTTTACTAGTGTTATATTGTAGACAATAGTACCTGTGAGATCACATATTTACCAATGCTATTTTGTGATAGGATGTACCCATGAAAATGTAGAGCTAGAAACCTTAAATGTGCTCCAAAATTTATGCATTTTCATCTCCTTATTTTTCCATAATTCTGTTGGGATTCATTTCTTAGGATTCTGTGTTATCCATCCCTCTGCATCGAATTCCTTCCTTACTTTCTCTCTCTCCATTTTTACTATAACGACAACTATTAAGCTGCATTTTACTATGTGTTGGCCACCATATCAGGACATTAATCCTTGGGATGAGCGATATCTGCCTACATATATATGTGTGTGTGTTTAAGTCCACCTTGGTGAAGGGTGATTAAACCAAGTTATGAATCAATCTAATTCCAATTATATTAAATACAGAGTGCAATACAAATCTCAACAAATCATTCCTCTAAGATGTCCTAAGCATTGAGCCTTTCTTCAACCCGAGGTTTCCTCTAAGATCTACAACACCCACCATATTAAATTTAGTGTAATAAATAAAATAAAATAATTTTTAAAAAATTCAATAAAACTTTTCATAAAAATGATAAACATTTAGGATATTCGACCAAAATCCACAATTTATACTTTTTCCAAAAAAATTGATACATGGGGATATTTCACCAAAATTAGTGTTTCAAAATTTAAACTATTGATCTTATACACTTGAAGATCCTTATTTATAAGAACAAAAATGTATCCCATAGAAAACCATTCACACCTCTTAATGTGCCAAACAACTCACTTATCCTATACTCAAATCCATTTTACTTCTTCCTCTACCATTTACTTAGTAACTTTAATCATAATGCTCAAACCCTCCCCTTTAATCTTGTAATGAAATGCCTTCTCATTTTACTTAGTCCCTTTAATCATAGTTCTCATATCCTCTCCTTTAATCATGTAATCAAATGCCTTGTTGATACCCGCAAATGAAATGTGATGGGTAATAAATTTCTCCAGTTCAAGCCTATACAAAGAAACAAAGAATTATCAAATGAGAACTTAATTAGTTCCAACGCAATTCAAGTTTCTACAAAATCAAGCAAGGATCTACTGAAAACCTAAATTACATCTTGGATGAAGAGATTGGTGTTGTTACGTACATTGAAAAATTAACAAATATCTGTACATGATGAGTTTTTGTGATCTCAAATCACTCGTAAATGATCTCAGTTAATTAATGAAGGTATTACAGACTTATGTGCTAGGGGGTGTCTATGTTATTTTATGCAACGGATAGATAAGATCGTGAAATACACAGACACTGAAACAGTAAGAGAACAAAGCAAGTAAAGACATAAACACAACAAATTTAATAAGGAGTTCACCCAATCCTCCTGGGCTACATCCCATGGTCCAGCCTTCAGTGGTGGCCTTTCTATTGTGTCTTAAAAAGCAGAGTTTTACAACAGTGAGCTCAAATTGAGTCTCACTTAAAAGATAATGATCAGTAGGGCCGTACTTGGATCCCCCAAGTCTCTAGAGTACACAAACTCCCCTTATTGAATCTCGACCTCAACTGGTCTCAGTGGTATGAGTCCAATTTGGAACTCAATACTCGATAGGTATACATAAAGGAGTTGCTTGAACCTCTCAAGCCTTCTCTGGAGTTCACAGACTCTCGGTCTCTCTCTGTTTCTGTCTGCTCAATGCTGCCTTTGCTCTGCAGGTTAGCTCGACTACTCTGTTCTCTGTAATTTCTTCTTCTCTCTCTCTATGCTCTCTTTTATTGCTTCTTCTCCTCCTGGTTTCTCTGTTTGTTCGTGGCTTAAAACCAATCTACTCCCTGAGTGTTCATTTCTGCTTCCCGGCTCTCTGGATCGCCTACCTTTGTCCGTTGGAATTCCCCTGCTCTGCGTCATCATCACTATAATGCTTCACATAGAGGTGGCCACCTATTTCCTCACGAACTGAGTGCCAGTTCTCTTTGAACAGTCATTATTTCCATTGCTCCAAGATTTTCCACAAAACTATTCCCTCTGCCAACTCATCAATCCTTCTGGATCTCAAATCTTATCCGCCTCAGCCTATTTCCCTGTCGGATTCAGTCACCCATCAGATTTCTTCTCTATCATTGATCTGGGGCCTCCATCCATATCGCGTCGGTAAGTAGCATGCCCTTTACCCGCGTGATGAGAATGGTTTTCTCTCTCGTTCGTTGGACGCGAGTCACCCGTTGTATGGAATCGCGCAGGACTCAGCCGAACCCGCTTACTGCTTGAGGGCCTTCTGATATCTTGTCGATTTTAGCGCGAGGTCTGCCTTCTAACGGAATCGGTAATTTCTGTGCAGTTCTATGCTTTTCCCCATGAAAAAGCGCTCGAGGATTTCCTTCATTAAGGGGGACGCCCTACGATACACAATTAGCGCTAATCGCGTATCAGAAACTACCTCTTTTTCTGGATCTGACTTCCCGTTTTTCCAGTTTGTGCCAGCACGTGGTTACCATGGGCCAACGGTCTGCGCGCTTTAACCGAGGGTCCTCGTTGCTCCGTGCTGACCACAAATCGCCATTGTCCAGAGGTTATTTCTGATAAGCTCGACATCCATAACACTTTGAAACTTTGGTATGAGTTTTACAGAGTTCGGGAAACTATAAGAGTGTTTAAGGATCCAATTCGGATCATGGCCTTTCCACTGAAAAAGCTTTTGGACCACCAAAAGTTGGTTTTCAAGCATCGACTAAGTGAGGGTATAGTTGTCTCACTTTTCCAATCTCTATCCATTTTGTGTTGCTTGGCTTTGAATCCTTGAGTCCAATCCTGAGGTACTCAACATCTCCCCTGCGCGTTGTCCTCACCTTCCTGTCCAGAACTGTGTCTTCCTGCAATTCATTGAGATATTTAGGTAATAGATCATCAATAGAAGGAAATTGACTCTGCTCTTTGGCATCTTCAATTAATGAAGGTTTAAATAGTCTCAAGCTATTTGCATTAACGACTGAGAAGATGTGCATGTAAGCTGGTAAATCAAGGCGAAATCATTCTCACCAATTTTCTCAAGTATCTTGAAAGGTCCATACCTTATTAGCTTTAGCTTTTTACCTTCACCTTGCATTCTGTCTTTGCTGATATACAGCCAGACTTGATCACCAACTTGGAAACTATGCTCCATCCGATGCTTGTCATGCCTTGCCTTGTGTTTGGCTTGGCTCTTCTCCAGCTGTTCCTGTATTGCCTGGTGAGTCTCTTGGATTTGTTCAATGAACTTGGTTGCCTTCTCCACATCACTGTGTCCATCAACTACTATGTCTTTACCAAAGACAAAATCCAAGGGAGACCTTGGTGTGAAACCAAAACAGGTCTCAAAAGGAGAACTATGTGTAGAAGAATGTTTTGCTCGGTTGTAAGCATGTTGCACATAACACAAATGTTCATCCCAAAGTTTGGGATGCTTGCTGCAATAACCTTTGAGCAACTGGATCTTTGTCTTGTTGACCACTTCTGTCTAGCCATCTATCTGTGGATGAAAGGTTGTGATTTTCTTCAGTTTGGTGTCCACCAGTTCCCACAGACTCGACCAAAACTTCCCAACAAATTGGGTGTCTCGATCACATACAATGGAAGTGGGTAATCCAAAATGAACCCATACATGCTAAAAGAAAAATTTTGCAGTTTGTTTAGTTGTAATCTGTTTATTACAAGGTATCAAAATACACATTTTGTTGAACCTATCCACAACAACGTATAAATAGTCATGACCTTTCCTAGATTTAGGTAGTCCTCCAACAAAGTACATGGAAATACTTTCCCAAGGATGAGAAGGAACTGGTAGTGGAGTGTACAAGCCTAGTTTCTATTGCTGGGCTTGCTTTTAGCACACATGGTACACGCTCTTACATATCTAGAAATTGTCTCATTCATTTTTGGCCAATAACAAAAGCTTTGCAGTTGTGCAACCGTTTTGCTTACCCCAAAGTGACCAGATATTAGAGAAGTGTGTGCTTCTCGAATTATCTTTACTCTTTCAGTTTGTGGAATGCATAGCTTCCCAGAATGATACAAGAGTTGGTCCTTAATGTGATAATCTAATTCTTCTACTCATTTGCCTTGACTTAAAGTTGCATATACATCTTTGAAATCTATATCTTGAGCATGTTGTTCAATGTAGCTCTCATGCAATACTGAGTTATGCTTAAGTATAGTAGATGCATTTATAATTAGTCTAGATAACATATCTACAACTTTATTGTGTATGCCCTTTTTATATCTAATGACTAAATGAAATTGTTGTAGAAAACTTATCCATCTATAGTGTCTTGATTGTTGCAACTTAGTATGGGAGTGTAGATATTGAAGTGGTTGATGATCAATATGTATAACTATCTCTTTGCCCATTAAGTAATGTTTCCACTTTTTCACACTTTGTACTAATGCATACAATTCTTTACCATATGTGGGATAGTTAACTACTGTAGAATTAAATGTCTCTGAATGATAACATATGGGTTTATCGTGTTGTATCAACACTGCTCCCATGGCATAGTCACTGGCATCCGTTTGGATCTCAAATGGTCTTTGAAGATCAGGCAGTGCTAGTATTGGTGTTGTACTAATCTTTTCTTTCAAGGTGTTGAAGGCTTTCTGTTGTTTTCCTCCCCACTGAAGCACCTTGTTCAATCCTGTTAAAACATGTAAGGGAGCTGCAATTAAGGAAAAGTTAGAAATGAACTTTCTCCAATATTGTGTTGCTCCTAAGAAGCTTCTAACTTCTGTAGCTGATTTGGGTTTAGGCCAGTTTACAATGACTGCCACCTTAGAGGGGTATATCTTCAATTCACCACCCCCTACTATATGACGACCCAAATAATTCAAAGATGTTTTGCCAAATTCGCATTTTGAGAGTTTAACATAAAGTTTTTCTCTTTTCAAAACATCTAGTGTCTGCTTAACATGCTTGAAATGTTCCTCCCATGTTTTGCTAAATATAAGAATGTCATTCAAATACACAATAAAAAAATAATCAAGAAAATGTCTGAGTAAATCATTCATTATTCTCATGAAAGTAGCGTGAGCATTAGTTAAGCCAAAAGGCATAACTAGCCACTCATAAAATCCCTACTTTGTTTTGAAAGCAGTCTTCCATGCATCTTGTTTTGCAACTCTTACTTGATGATATTCACTATGCAAGTCTAACTTGGAAAAATAAACAACTTCTTTCAATTGATCTAATAGATCATCTATGCGAGGAAGGGGATGACGATTTATTATTGTTATTTTATTCAGTGCTCAGTAATCAATGCACATTCTCCACGAGCCATCTTTCTTTCTCACCAAAACGATTGGAGACCCACATGGTGATGTGCTAGGTCTAATGAACCCCTTCTCGAGCAACTCCTGCACCTGCTTCTTGATTTCTGCATCCTCTAAAGCGGACAACCTGTATATTCGGATGTTATGCAATTGAGCATCTTACTGCAAATTAATATCATGTGCTATTTCCTTTTTGGGTGGCAAACCTTTAGGTTCTTGAAACAAGATGTCATATTCTGAAACAAATTTTTCTAAATCAGCTTGTTGTTTAGCATCACAACCCTCAAATACATTGGTTTTTTCAGGGTTCTTTTCCTTTACAACCATCAATAAAAATTGTTTGCATGAATTTACAATTTGTTTCATCTGCCCTGAGTTTATGAGAGTATAATTATTCTTGAACTTATGAGGCCTTACAAAGTATTTGATTCCATATTTAACGAGTAGATACTTGTTCTCAGCTCTACAGAAAATAGCTTTTCTATCATACAAGTAGGGACTTCCCAAAACAATTCCACATATATACAAAGGAACTATATCTAACTCAACCTCATCTACAAATGCTGACCCAAAAGAAAACTTAAGTTTACATTGTCTGGTCACTTGTAGTTGTGCTTTATCACTTAACCAACCTAATGGGTATGGTTTCTTGTGAGGTGTATCCAGTAATCCAAACTTCTTTACAATTGCTTTAGAAACTAAATCTACTTGTGAGCCACTATCAAGCAAAGTATCAATCTTTTGATGTTTGGAAATAACTCGAATATGGAAAAGCTCATGTATTTTTCTCTCATTTTCTTCATCGTTAATAGATTGTGCAGAATTACTAGGAGATGCTTAAGAATTTTTACCTTTTATACCTATGGCTGCAATGGCTTTTTCATCTCCTCAATCTGACCCCAAATCTTTCTGAATAGCTACAACAGTCTTCTTCTTCTTGCCCTCGAACTTCTTAGGTCTCAGCTCTGGATGCAGAATCCAATAGTGTTCATCATCTTGCCCATCCTTCTTACAGTGAATGCATGAAGACTTGCTTTTTTGTGTAGTGTTGGCCTTCCTCTCTTTCCATTTTTGTTTTCTTTTCTCCTTATTCTTGCTTGCAATGGGCTTGGATGATCCCCCAACTTTTGGGTTCCCATTCTTTCCTCTAGGTTCTAGATGTGTAGCTTGAACAAATACCTCATCTATACTAGTGGGATTAAACATGAGGATAGTGTGCCTCATGTAGCTGTGTAGACCACCTATGTACTTCAACAGAGTTCATGAGTTAATGAAATTCCTAGAATCAAAGCTCTTTTCCTAAATTCTTGGGTGTAACCTTGTACACTTTTCCCTTTCAATTGGCGAAGAGTTTGCCAGCTCATCATGGCTTGCTGCATGTAAGCTAGTGGATAGATCTACTTTTGATTGCAAAAACAAATTCACTCCAGACAGAAGAAATCTTACCATGTTTCTTCATGTCATCTTGCGTCCTGCCTTCCCACCATACCAAGGTAGTGCCTTCGAGGCATAGGCTGGCCAATTGAATCTTACTCTTGTCTAAGTCGACACTCTGCACTCTGCAGTAAACATCAATTTGTCTGATCCAATTATCCAGCTTCTCTGCATTCAACTCTCTGTCATATATTGGTAAATCAAATTTAACATCTAATTTAATTAGAGATGTCTTCTTTTTACTTTCAAGGCTATTAGGAGGTGTGAGAAATTTTTCTTCTTTCCCTTTGCCTTTAGAGTCGTCATGGAGGAGAGACTCTTCCACTCCTTTGTCTTGTTTGGAGCCTGATGAGTCTTCATCTTTATGTTTCCTAAAGTCCCTATACATTTCTTCCACCATTGACTTCAAGGTCATAAACCTATCCATGAACTGGGGATCTGATTCCAAGGAATTTTCTTCTGACATTTTCTTCTTGGAATAGACTCTTACAATTTCCGAATTAGTTTCAACCAACTCTCCTTCTCCTAATTTAAGCTTTGATCTAGTTAGCATTCAACAACAAAATCCAGCACAAGCTTGTCTAACCTTAAACAACCTAGAAGCTCTCATACCACTTGATCTAAAATCACTCGTAAATGATCTCAGATAATTAATGAAGGTATTACGGACTTATGTGCTAGGGGGTGTCTATGTTATTTTATGCAACAGATCGATAAGATTGTGAAATACACAAACACTGAAACAGTAAGAGAACACAACAATAAAAGACATAAACACAACAAATTTAATAAGGAGTTCACCCAATCCTCCTGGGCTACATCTCCTCATCCAGCCTTCAGTGGTGGCCTTTCTATTGTGTCTTTAAAAGTAGAGTTTTACAACAATGAGCTCAAATTGAGTCTCACTTAACAGATAATGATCAGTAGGGCTGTACTTGGATTCCCCAAGTCTCTAGAGTACATAGACTCCCCTTACTGAATCTTGACCTAAATTGGTCTAATTGGTATGAGTCCAATTTGGTACTCAATACCCGACAAGTATACACAGAGGAGTTGCTTGAACCTCTCAAGCCTTCTCTGGAGTTCACAGACTCTTGGACTCTCTGTCTCTGTCTGCTCAATGCTGCCTTTGCTCTGCAGGTCAACTCGGCTTCTTTGTTCTCTCAATTTCGGCTTCTCTCTCTCTGCTTTCTTTTACTGCTTCTTCTCCTCCTGGTTTCTCTGTCTGTTCGTGGCTTAAAGCCAATCTGCTCCTTGACTGTTTGTTTCTGATTCTCGGCTCTCTGGATCACCTACCTCTGTCCACTAGAATTCCCCTGCTCTGCATCATCATCACTGTAACGCTTCATAGAGAGGTGGCCACCTGTTTCCTCACAAACTGAGTGCCAGTTCTCTTTGAACGGTCATTATTTCCATTGCTCCAAGATTGCCCGCGAAACTGTTCCCTCTGCCAACTCATCGGTCATGTCGGATCTCAAATCTTATCTGCCTTAGCCTATTTCCCTATCAAATCCGGTCACCCATCTAATTGCTTCTCCACCGTTGATCTGGGGCCTCCAGATCCTACGGTCTCCATCCATATCGCACGGGTAAGTAGCATGCCCTTTACCCGCGCGATAAGAGTGATTTTCTCTCTCATCCGCTGGATGTGTGTCACCCGTTGTATGGAATCACACGGGACTCAGTTGAACCCGCTTACCGCTTAAGGGCCTTCCGATATCCTTCCAGTTTTAGCGCAGGGCTCGTCTTCTGACGAATTGGCGATTTCCGTGCAGTTCTAGGCTTTTCCCCATGACCAAGCGCTCAGGGCTTTCCTTCACTGAGGGGGATGCCCTGCAATACACGATTACCACTAATCGCGTATCAGAAACTGCCTCCATTTTTGGATCTGAACTCTCGTTTTGCCAGTTTGTGCCAGCACGCGGTTACCATGGGCCAACGGTCTGCACGCTTTGACCAAGGGTCCTCGTTGCTCCGTGCTAACCACAAATTGCCATTGTCTAGAGGTTATTTCTGATAAGCTCGACATCCATAGCACTTTGAAACTTTGGTATGAGTTTTACAGAGTTCGGGAAACTATAATAGTGTTTAAGGACCCAATTCGGATCATTTTGGCAGAGGAATTTCTAGAAAGGAAATATAACAAAACAAATGAATGCATCATGTGAATGATAATTGAAATTTTACCTTATCCAAATCTAACAAAAAAATGAATTCCTCATTTGAATAATAATTGAAGTTTTACCTTATCCAAGTATAACTCTACAAGGCCTGGAAAATTTGAAGGAGGTTTATAGTTTCCAAAGAAGGTTTCTTTCAACGTTCTCTCAATCAGAAAATTCACAACTACACCCCAACCCTAAAAACACAAAATTATGATATCAAATTCCCTCTCACTGATTAACATATTCATTACAGGTGTTTTCTTAGAAAGGAAGCAACCAACTCATAGTTATTTTTTAAGTCACTAATATCGTTAAATGAAAAGGAGCTAAGAACATTTACATCATCACATGCTTCAAATGCTTGAATCATCACCTCAATGTTTCTTATGCATTCCAAAAAAAATGATAAGTATAAGTTCTTACAATTTATATTTTTATGCATTTAAATAGGCCACATTAGAGAAGAATACTATTAGCAAAACCATGGGTTGTCAAAACCTGGAGCCCAAAAATCACCAACAGTAAATTGACTATTTTACGTCAATTTTATTTTTATTTTTATTGTAGAAAAAAAATTGGTTTGATTTGATTTTTTGGTAATTTAAGGCAATGTCACATGGTTCGGGTTCGAAAATGATTAGATTCGGTTTGAGTTGGTATTTTTTTATGAGGTTCACCATTAGGTTCGTGTATATCTATATATATATATATATATATATATATATAATGAATTATAGGATAAAAAATCTAGTTAAAGAATCAACATCAGTTAAAATATCATAAATTCTACCATGGTCATGGAAACTGCAAGGATAAATTACAAACTTGAGTTGTGACATGAAGTTATGAGTTTTGATCTATGGACTAGGTCAATGGCTATGGGGTTCGTCAAACCTCAACATTTTTTTAAGGTTCACCAAAATTCAACCTCGAGGTTAAAGTTCGATGAACCTTGTGACATAGATTTAAGGGAGTCAAAATGTTTAGATAACATAACATAACATGATGAGACATTAGAAGGTCTCTTACATATTGAGTTGGAGAGCACTCTCGGTGAAAAATAAATAAATAAATAAATAAAATAATAATAATAATATAATATCTATACAACATAACATAACAATAACATAACATGACAAGACATTACAAGATCTATTCCATACTGGGCTGGAGAGCACCTCTTAGTGCAAAAAAATATTGATATCCAGTTATAAAGAACAGAAAAAAGGGCCACCCTATATTTAAGAGTTATTATTTAGTTGTGTACCACCTTGTTACACTTAGGGTCAATGTAAAGGAGTATGACAATAATAAAATATCATGTGTTATTTCATTGAATTTAAAAAAGCTTTCGACATAAAGCAAAAGACTAATCTTTGAAATAGATTATAAGAGCTTAAAGTTATTTTTGGGTTGAGAGTTTTTGCAATAAGGTTATATGAGAAAGTTATTGCCAAGTTTATGAATGTTGCAGGCTAGTTAAAAAACTTTATTTGTAATATGGGAATTAAGAAAGGTTTTCCCTTGTCCCCTACCCTTTCCGCATAGATATTTGACAAATTAGAGGGTTGTGTTTGCACGACTCTAGCCTGTATAGTCATCATCCTTCTTTTTAACATCGATTATATTTTTCTTATGGTGAAATGTCCCCATGATCTCAAAAAGCAACTAAAATCTCAAGGTTTTTTTCTCTAATACATGTATGATTGTCAACACTAAGAAAACAAAGGTCATAATAATTAAATCCAAAAATATCACTTATGCTAAATTCTTGTATGAAAACAATAGCTTGGAGGAAGTGATTTTATACAAATATCTTGGGACCAATCTTCATCACAAGATTAACTAAAACTATAGCACTGTCAAATGAATAAATGGAGAGGAGAAATCTTATTATGGACTTGAAATCAAGTGTAATTCAACAGACCTTTAGCTTTGGGATAAGAAGAAAATCCTATTTGAGACTTTGTCCACTCTTGCTATTTTATATGGTTGTGAAGTTTGAGGCTCCACCATCTTTAAAGAATTGTACAAAAAGATAAAGGAAATCTAAAAGGTGTTCTATAACCTAAATCTCAAAATTAAAGGTAATACACCTTATCATATCCTCCTCATAGAATTGAGTCTTTCTCCCACTGAGAGCACAACTATGACTAGGTATCTAATGTACAAGAATAATATAAACAACATGGAAGACAATAAGCATTCTAAGATTGCTTAAAACTCCTGTCAAAACCACATGTAGAGATTAAGATGTCAAGCCTTGACTAATTCATTGGGTAATGAAGAAAGAGGCCATTTTACAAAAATATGATAATGTTGAAAATACTATATATCTAAATTTAACGACAAATTTTGGTGCAATAAAGAATTAGAGGATAAAAAGAAATTAAGATAGTATAGGAAGGTGATCAATAATAACGTAGAAGATCAATATTATCTATTTGTTTCAACTAGCTTAAAGAAGACAATCAACATTGTTAAAATAAGAACGAACTCTCACGAGCTCCACAATGACACATGGCATTCAATAATTCCTAAAACTATATGGGTCAAAGGAACTTGTCATCTTTGTGACATTAAGAGAGTTGAAGATCAAGAACAATTTCTCTTAAAATGTCCTACATACACCCATATTAAGTCAAAATTTCAAAATATTGGTTAAAATATTAACTTTCCTAACCTACATACACCCATATTAAATCGCAATTTCAAAATATTTGTTAAAATATTAACTTTCCTAACCTTTTAACTCATCAAAAAATGGTGATTTGGGAATGTTTCTGTTAAATATTTTCGAGCATAAAAATAAAATTCACTTATCTTTCTTAAGGACGAACTAAATTTGGGTTTAACAAATGTTAACTATTATCATCATCATCCAATTTTGCTTATTTATAACTATGAGGTTTTATATTACCCCAAGTTAGAACTTGTGCCATTAATGTAATAATGAGTCATTTCTGCAAACCATGTTAACTAATATCCTTAATTGAGCTGAGAGGCTCATTCTACAACGCAATATGATGTGTAAGTTTGTCTATTCGTCATCAAAGTTGACATTTTGCTCACGTGGGCCAAAATATATTTTTTTTAAATCTAAAAAAAATAACTATACAAAACATTTAAATAATGTCCACTCATAAAAAAAAAAATTGCAAATGAAGAAATTAGATCCCTCTTGGCTCATGTTAAATCCGTATTTAAGATGGATCTATACTGGTTAATAAAACAAAAGAAAGTAGATTTGACATGTTTACATCTTTAAATTACATGTTAAGTGGGTGTGGTATTTGGTCTCATGTATGGGTTAAGGTTATGTGATATTATATAGAATAAGACTCCAATGGAAGTAGTTAGATAGATGGTTTTCTTTAAATAACAATGATAGGTGAACTTATACCCAATAAGAATAAACACATTATCCTCCATATAAATTAACCACCAAATTATCAAATAATTTATTTTCGAAATTCAAGGGTTCAAATACTCAAAACTTTGTACTTTGGTTTTACTCGTAAGAGAATGCAGGGAAGTCAAGGACTAGAATCTTAGCTTCCTCTCTTTTGTTGGTGAGAAAGAATGAATACACGATACTAATTTCCCTATCTTCTCTATTTAAAAAATCATACATGTGATTTTATTAAAACAAACCTTGATGTCTTAAGGTGTTGTAAGTATTACAAGTGCTCACTTTTCGCTATATTGCTTTCTTGAGTCTAAAAGTGGACAAATAGGGTTTGCTTTTTCTTAAGGGGCACACAAAGGTGACCCTAGTGTTTATGATTCAGCCAACATCAGGCATAATCTAGTCACATCTTCTTTCCCTTCCTCCTTGACTTCATGAAATCTTGAATTTATTGGTTACGTTGGGAAGTGATAGACTGGTCAGAGATCCCTCCCTTTTTGACTCACATAGCTCTGGTTGGCTCAAATATCCTACCAAAAACCCCTTGACTGTTTAGCGTCCAAAATGATCCAATTGAGGTAGATAGAGATCCAGCAAGCTATGGTTCTAGAAGCCAGGTTAAACACGCAACCTCTAACCTAACTCCACCAGTGTCATGGCCCCATTTTGTTGGAAAAAGCCGTCCAATCTTAAAACGTGCATCCATGTTAGCCCACATATTTTCCTGTCGACCGACCATTCTTCGTCTTTTTCTCTTCACCTCACCTGCCTTCTTTTGTAAATATAATTAAATTGTCTTTATATTTCTCCAACTGAAATCGCTCTGTAATTCCTCATTGTTTACTGATGGTTTTTGTGTTCGACCATCCATCCCTCGTTTGGCCATAGTTTGTTCAAGCGATTATTCCGTTCATCCTATCCCTGTTTTCAGAGAAGAAAATTTATATACCAGTAATGGCTATTTCTCTTGTATTTTCATCCAGTATTTTCTTATCCAAAAAATGGACCAGCACTGGTCATATGGGCTTCCAGAGACCGCCTCAGGGATCGATTCCTAGGCTTACAATTGTTAGATTTCGGCGGTGTTTCAAGGTGAGAGCAGCACAGGTTTCTGCGAGCGCAGAAGCGATTTCGGGGCTTGGTCACATGGAAACGCAGAATTTGTATGACATTCTGGGAGTCAGCCAAAGCTCCTCGGCCAAGGACATCAAATGGGCTTACAGAAAACTGGCGAGGGAGTTCCATCCAGATCACGCGGCTTCTCCACAGGCGAAAATCCAGAATACCCAGATTTTTCTGCGGATACACGACGCGAATGTGACTCTGTCAGATCCACATGACCGCGTGCAATATGACCGCCAGGTTTCCCCTGAAGTGCGGGGCTTCGCTGGACAGACGTGGAAACGTGGGTCCTACCAGCGGGCACCTACCTACAAATCTTGGTGTGGTCACGTGGGGCAGAATTGGGAAACGGATCAATGTTGGTGACCGGGTAATATAAATATATGATACAGCTATAGGGTTATATTTATTCTTTTGATTTTTTCCAACATTATTATTTTAGGTGGGGGTGTGGTTTACTACTGGGTGTTTACCTTCGTTACCTTGGGTTTTTCCCCATTTTAGGTTTTTATTTTTTTAAGTCTTTTTAGAAAGTTATTTAGAAATGGGGTTGGTAGTTAGGTTTTGGGTGGATATGTTCGTCTATGAGTGGGATCAATTTCAAGAGCAAATCTTTATTTGTTCAACTTTTCAGATTTCGAACGACTCCATTATGAGAGAAGAAGAGTTACGGATGCTTTCTTCTATAGTGTTTATCATAGAAATGACTTCAACATTTATCAATTTGGGGTGTTTATGGGTGTATGGCTAAATCACAGTTTCTGAGATTCATGGATTCAAAGACGGTGGACTCTCCACCAAAAAGGTGACCTTCAATTTTATTTATATGATAAGGGTGTTTTCTAATAATGAGAAAAGAAGAGTTACAAGTGCTTCTTCCACAGCGTTTGTCATGGTAATGACTTCAACATTTATCAATGTTGCCCTCTTTTTCTTGAAGAGAGATGCAATCCTTGGGATTACAATGGTCACCTCAGCCAACAGAGTCATGTTTTCCAACAAGCTTGATATCTTCATCAAGACGCTGGAAGGGAATTGGAGCTCAAAATCCCATTTTGAGTTCTACAGGAAAAGTTATCAGTTGTATATTGTTTTGAAGATTATGGGGACATGGCCATATCATAACTCCTTAGATTCATGGATTCAGAGACAGTGAACTCCCCACCAGAAAGGTGAACTTCAGTTCAGTTTCATTATAAGGGTCTTTTCTAATTTTCAGTTCCAATTTTAGGGAAGATAAAGGCTTTGTGTTTCAGAACATGCATCATTGGATTTTACTCAAGTCAATGTACTGTCAACTTGGATCCAAAGGAAGATGTGCCTTTAATAATATCAGTATGGGTTAAGCTTCCCTAACTTCCCTTAAATCTTTGGGATGGGCAGATGCTCAAAGCAATTAAGAACAAAATGGGGAGAAACACAAGGTAGAGCCAACGTCAAAGATCTGTGCATGTGCTCAAATGTATGCGGAGTAAAATTAGAATCTCAAGTGCAACATACAAATCAATAATTGATGTCATCTGCAAAACTTGGATTGTCAACAATGTCCCTTCAAATGTAATAGTTGTCATGAATAAAGACATGTTGTCAAATATCACCCCTTTCCTAGAGATAGGTGGACAAATTCTATGAAGTTTCCAAGCTCTATGGAAAGATGTAGCCACAAATTTCCCCATGACCTAAACACAAAGTTGTTCCTACATTCAACGAAAAATA
The DNA here is from genome assembly GCA_000404065.3 of Pinus taeda. Lineage (NCBI taxonomy): Eukaryota > Viridiplantae > Streptophyta > Pinopsida > Pinales > Pinaceae > Pinus > Pinus taeda. The sequence goes on from APFE030750338.1 coordinate 116,387, forward strand.
TTCCAAGCTTTGAAAAATCCTGACGAGACTAAAGGAAATATTCAAAATCAAAAGGAAAAGGAGTAATTCAAGGTAAAGGATTTGGAAGTAAGGAGGAGATTTGTTGGGCACGGGATCCCCCAAGGGAAGTTTTGGGGCTTAGAGCCTAGATTTTGATCAAAAATTGTAATTCCAATGTAAACACTCCGCATTTTGTGGGCGCGGGGGGCGTAATTTGTAAAAGAGTCATAGGGTTGTCCACTCTTAGTTTGTTATTGAAATGTCGACTGTAGAGATCTACCCATGGTCCACGGACCATGGGATTGTATAAAAAGAGCGAGGCTCTAAGTAGTTAAGAGACGAATTGATAAGAAAAAATGAACATATGATGTATGCGAGATAGATCTATGGAGAAAAGTCTAGTTTTGGGTCATAGAGTAGGAGAAGGCCGTGCAGCTGAGTGCGTAGACCCCTGCAGCTGAGTGCGCAGGGTGAGTCGAGTCTATAACAGTTAGAAGTATTAATAAAGAGAAGTGTCCTATCATTTTTGTGTATTTATTTCCTATTTTATGCATCTGTTATCTTGGGTATGAAATTCACTTCTAATACTTATATGATGCGCAAATGTGTATAATTGTATTGATTAAGTGAATGCAAGATAGAATATCTGTTTACGTGAAGTTAACTAAGATCTATTAAGAAGATAAGTAAGATATGTGGTGTAGTTTGGGGAAATAATGCAGTTCGCTGCCCTAGCAACGCAAAAGCATCTCAGCCCCTGGTTAGGGCTGTGCAAAAGATGATTATAACAGATCGCGAAGGTATTGAAGGTTAGAACGGTGCGCGAAATGACCTGCGCGAAGACAGATCTAGTTGGACTAAATCGACATCTCAAACATCTCAAGGGTGTGGAAAGTTGGTTCCAACATCCCCCCATACTGCTTCGGGTGAGACTTCAGTCCGTGCTCCGCGAGCTGATGCCGAAAAGGCTAGTAGTGTAGGGATTTGTTTGTCTAAATAATCTAAACCTGGGCCAGGCCCCCATAAGCCAACAAATGGTTCCATTTCCGGGATTGAAATTTGCATAGAGATGTTTGATGTTGTATCATTGGAATCCCACTAAGAAGGAAATTAAAGGCTGGTTAGGAAAAAGAATTCACGAGTTCACAACGTAGGAGAACAAGAACCCGCGACTGTCAAAAGAAGAGTGGTTAGACTACTACCTATACACGGAGGTCCACGAAATCTTATTCATGTCCTTCCCTACTGAGTTATACGAGTGGATCGCAAAGCTAGCAGATAGCCAAGGAAGTTGGAAACTTGACAGTCCTACTGTGTGGACCCTAGAGTTAGTGCGAAGATTGGAAGCATCGGAGGATAAGATCACGCGCGCCGTTGATCACTCACTCGATCGAATTATAGGAGGATTCATTACTGAGTTCGTTGTCGACACCTCAGTCAGCTATAGCGAGGCAGAGAAACGTTTTCTCAAAGGACCGTGAGGTATGTATGTAAAGTCTTTAAATACTTGGATTAAAATGTTATTGTGCGAAAAGAGGGTTATGCAGTTACCTTGATGTTCGGGGCTACGTGAAGTGGAAAAGCTTACAGGAAGGAAGGAAATAAGGGACCAGAAAATAGCCTCTTGATTTGACCTCCACGAGGGGATGAGGAAGAGCTCACGAAGGTCTCTCCACGAAGTGCGATCCATCTGATAAGGCAAATAATTCCGCGAATACCACCTCCACCCACACTGCCACCAACTTCACCACCATCATGTCCATCTTCACCCGTACCACCTCCACCACCACCGCGATTCAATATGGCAAGCACAATGAAGTTGCTTGTGTTCAAAGGTTTGGAAAATGAGGATTCGAACCAATTATGGTTCGTGGTAAGGGTTATATGGGAAGCACAAGGAGTTACAAATGAAAATATAAAGAAAGTAACACTGGTTAGCGCCTTGCAGGACCACGCGCTGACCTGTTATATTAAGCACTCCAATGATAATCCAAATGCAGGAAACACGGATATCCAAGCAGCGCTGAATAGAGAATTTAGCAGGTCGAAGTTTGAAGCATAGTCGATCATTGGATTCAAAGAGATCATGATGCTACTAGGAGAGACTCCTTAGGAGCTAGATGAGAGGTTGAATTGTACAATTCATGAAGCTAATATGAATCTGACGGATGGACAACATAGTGAGTGGTTTGTAACTTCACTAATTCCACATTTAAGGAGTGCATTATTGCAGTAGAATATAACGACTCAGGCCGAGGCCTTAGAGATTGCTATGAGGCTACATGAGACCCCGATGCAGGATCCTAACTTAGGAGTTCAACAGATCCACGTGCATCTGAAGAACTTATGCATTGAGATGTAGAGTCTGAAACAGGACAGGATAGCTCGACCAGAAGTGCACGAAGAGGTATGGTGTGTAAATGCAAGGGTCATGGTCATGACAAGGACCACTGCTTAGTTTTCACAAATTACCTTGCAGGAGGAGGACTGATGCCTTTAAGGCTGGAGGCGCAAGTAGGACCTAGCGCAGTGCCTGCTTTATGGTGCGTGATTTGTCAAATAGCTGGAAAACATACCACAAACAACTGTTACTTGTTACAAAAGTATACGCAAAATCTGGAACAGTTGTTCTGCAACTTTTATAGGTCAATGGGACATGATGAGCGCACTTGCAGAAGCTATGAGTTGGTGATGGATAGAACTTCCACCTATAGAGTTCAGGCCGAAACACAGCCGACCAAAATGCAGGAATGTCACGAACATGATTTCAAGGGCGCAGACGAGGCTGAGGCGGAGGAGGACGTGGAAGAGGTCACGGATAGTTGATATGCTACAATTGTGGAGGTCCAGGACATTATACCCGTGATTACACGAATCCAACACATCCATCGTGTTTGTATTGCACCTTGTTTGATCATGAGACATAATATTGTTCTACACTGATAGCTAGGATACGCGACAAAGGAGCGCTACCGCCTCCCCCGACTCAGAACCTGCAGATGATGAGGTCTAAGCCGCGAGAGGAAGATCCGAATGTGAACATTGTTCTCTGAAGTGGAATCACGATAGGAGATGACAAAGGAAAACAACCAGAAGATAGTACTTGGGTTCACGGAGCTCCTACGAAAGAAGTAGAGTTTGATTTGGAGCACACTCGGGAAACTTTCATGGAGGCTAAGAGGAGCTTCGCTAATGCCTCCACTTCAGGAAGCAAAGATAAACCGGAGCCGGAGATGAACCCACCTATGCTCACAACATTCCTGGAAACATGTATGAAGCTACTGCATGACAGTGAGGCGATGAAAGGGTTACAGGAACTCATTAACAGATGCGTTGGGACCGCGCATAATCCGAAAGATTGGAAAACATAAAACAAGGACAGGAAGAGAAATGAGACTTATGGCACAAATCGAAGAATATGAGAGGGATTAAGTCATTCTGGATTTTAGGATCGGATGTGAATGTTCTGCTGAAACAGACATGGGAGTGAATGGGGAGACCTGCAGTGGTCTCCAATTCAGATAAGAATGGAAAACCAGTAAAAAATAATACCCATGGGGCGATTGCAGGCAATAACTATGGATATTGAGGGAACGAGCGCGTTGGCCGACTTTGAAGTAATAGAGATTGTTGATGACATCAATCCCTACCCTGCATTCTTAGGAATTGATTGGGCCACTGCCATGAACGAGGTGATTAATCTGAAGAAGCGCAAGATGATTTTTGAGAAGAAATCACTATGCATAATTATACCCCTGGACCTTGCTAAAGGATCGCGCTATATGAAGCTAGTGTGCGACTATGAAAGTTATGATGATTTGGACTGAATCTACAAGATAACAGCACGAGAGCAAGGCTAGGTAAATGTCACCGCAGATGGGCAGATTTCATGGGAGCACGAGAGCTCCTATACTTCAGATTCAGATGAGAAAACAGAGGGATGGTAGAATCGGTTACATGAGGTAACTACACTGAATTGTAATATGATGACAAGGTTGTTGCGATGCGTATCGCCAGAAGTAAGAGACTTGCCTACTTATGATGGTTTAAGTGAGGTAGATACCTTCTTGGATAAATTTAAAAGAGAAGTACTGGAAAAGAAACGATTCCAGGCCTTGGACTAGGTTTTGCGTGCTACGCCCATGAGATGGTGGGGTACGCACAAATGGAGCTTTGATGACTAACGCGAATGTAGGGGAATGATGCGCACATGATTTGGGAAGCCTAGTGTGTGACTGATAGATAAGTAAAATGGACAGGATGGTCCGCGCACACATCTAGCCAGGAGGACGTAGGCCTATGGAAAAGAGCCCCAACCTGCAGATGCACATGTACTCCACATTGAAATACATGGTCAATAAGCATGTGTTGGGGGGGGAGCTCGCAGATGGCTCTTAATGTTGGGAGGACATTATGCGAGAAGAGTGACTGCGCAGAAGATTCTATGCGCCGGGTTGTGGTGGCCAACCCTTCATCAGGATTCAAAAGCACATTGCAAGGCATGTGATGTATGTCAAAGAATAGGTAAGCCATCGTGGAGGGACGAAATGCCTTTGAATCCAAATGACGTTGCAACCTTTCGAAAAGTGGGCAATAGATTTTGTAGGACCTATCAAGCCTCAAGGAAAAATAGGCGCGAGGTACATTATCACTGCAACAGAGTACCTGAATCGTTGGGAAGAAGAGAAGCTAGTGAAGGATTGCACTGCCACAACTGCCGCAAAATTTCTGTTTGAACATGTACTGACACGATTTGGATGTCCAAAGATCTTAATGAGCGATTGCGGTATGTAGTTCCTGAATGAAACAATCAGCACACTGACGGAAGAGTTTCAGGTGTATCATCAGAAGGGCACACCGTATCAACGACAAGCTAACGATATTGTAGAAGCATTCAACAAAGTACTGGAGACTGCACTAACCAAGGTATGCAACGCACAGCGAAGTGATTGGGACCTGCACGTACATGCATTGTTATGGGCTTATAGGACGACATGCAAGAAACTGACGGGACACACACCTTTTAGGCTTGTCTATGGAGTACGAGTTGTAATGCCTGTGGAATACATTATGCCTAGTCTGTGCATAGCAGCACTCACAGGTATGACGGATCGCGGAGCCCTAGAGGAGAGGCTCGTGAGTTGGAGGAGCTCAAGGAAAAACGATTTTTGGATGGATTTTACCAGCAGGTCCAAAAGCAGCACAAAAAGGCTTGGCACGATCGACATATTAATTTCCGCACCTTCAAGGTTAATGATTTGGTATTGTTGTATGATAGTAAGTTCGATAAATTCCCAGGGAAGCTTAGAATGCATTGGCTGGGACCGTATGTTAATAAGGTGATCAAAAATGGTGGCGCGGTGTAGTTGGTAAAGTTAAATGGATAACTCTTCCCAGGAAAAGTCAATGGAAATCATTTGAAGACATACACTGTGGGCTCGGCCATCTGACTAGCCAATAGAAGCACAGTCTTAGCGCTCCTGACAGTTGAAAGGAGGCGTGAGACTATAAACTACTCTACCTAGGGACTATATTTCATCCAACATTCAGCTTGGAATAAGTGTCCCATGACCTTCATCTTATTTTCCTTTATTAAATTTATTACATGAAATTTTGACCTGAGGTTGTTACGGAGTCCTCCCCCTTTGGTGAACACCGTCCTTGGTGTTCTATGACACCTACAACCAGCAAAACCGTTGAAAACCAAAAGCATAATACCTATGGAGATTTATAACCCAGCTCATTGTAGTATTTACAATGAACAACCTACTCAAAAGAAAAACCATCATGACAACCATACCGCTTATTGGAGCTTTATAACATAGCTCATTACAATATTTACAATAACAACCATAAATAAATATGTACAAATACCAAAAAATGCATTTTCCTCCACCGGAAAATAATGAAGGATACATAGCCCACATTTGATCATCCATCTCCCATGTAGCTTCATCCGGCCCAATGTTCTTCCACTACACTTTAACTTGCTCGATTGCTCTGTTTTGGAGCATGAGTTGTTTCTGCTACAATATGTACTGCGGTTCTAGTTGGAATTCTCCTTCTGGCTCCACCTTCAATACATACCAATCAATAATATGATCAAAATCCTTTACAAATCTTTTAAACAATGAAACATGGAAAACATCATGGACTTTCACTGTTAGAGGCAGTGCAAGTCTATAGGCCACTAGTACAATCCTCTCAAGGATATCAAAAGGCCCGCAATATTGTGGTGCCAACTTGGCACATGATCAAATCCTCAAGGATCTCTTCTTAGGCTTGATGCGCAAATACACATGCTCCCCAACTTGAAACTCCTTAAATTCTTTGTGTTAATCTGCATAACTCTTATGCCTATCCTTTGCTACCTTTAGATTTTTCTTTATAACCTACATTTCTCGTTCCATGTCTGCCAACATGTTTGACCCTATCAATACCCTGTTCCTTGGGTCACTCCAGTTGATGGGAGTATTACAACTCGACCCATACAATGCCTCAAACAGACTCATCTTCAGCGACTCCTCGTAGCCATTGTTGTAAGTTAACTCAACCAATGGAAGGTACTCCTCCCATATCCTTTGTTGCTGCATCACATACATCCTTAGCGTATCCTCCAGAATCTTGTTGACCCTCTCTGTTTGTCCATTTGCCTACGGATGATAGGTTGTACTGAAGGCCAACTATGTCCCCAAACTTGCAAGCCACTCCTTCTAAAACTTGGAAGTGAACTTAGAATCCCATTCCTACACAATATTCTTTGGAACACCATGCAATCTCATGATCTCCATGACGAATACCTATGCCACCTCACTAGTTGAATAAGTAGTCTTCACTAGAATGAAGTGAGCTACCTTGCTCAACCTATCGACCACAAACATGATAGAGTCATGTTTCCTTGATGTCCTTGGAAATGAATTCCATGGAAATGAACTCCTATTTCCATTTTGGAATCGAAATGGGCTGAAGAAATCCACCTGGATGCTTACACTCTACTTTCACCTGTTGACAGTCCAAACATCTAGCCATAAACTCTGCCACTTCCTTTCTTCAGATTCGGCGAATAGTAAAACTTCTTCAATATTGTCAACATGGTATCCTGGGTGACCTGAATATGGCTTGACATGAAACTCCCTCAAGATAATTTTCTTGATCCCATTGTTATCTGGCACATAGATCTTGTCCATGAATCTCACCAAGACATCTATTGTGATATGATACCCCACATCCCAATCACCTATACCCTGTTGCTGTAACATGTGCCTAAGATCCATGTACCTATCATCCTGTTGTCCTTCTTGTAAGATATAATCTTGTAAATTTGTCCCATACGAGCTCACTGCTGCAACATGGCTCATCTGCACTCTCCTGCTGAGAGCACCTACAACCCTGTTCTCATTACCCTCAATGTATCTGATCTCAAAGTCAAATTCACTGAGAGTGGCCAACCATCTAGCTTACTTGGCATTAAGATTTAGTTGGTCAAATAGGTACCTCAATCCACTGTGGTCACTCATCAATACGAAGCTCTTGCTAAGAAGATAGTGTCTCCACATCTTCAATGCATGGATAATAGCTGCCAACTCAAGGTCATGAGTCACATAGTTCTACTCGTTCTCATTCAATTTCCCGGACTCATAACATATCACCTATCTCTCCTACATCAAGAGTCCACCAAGTCCTCTCTTGCAGACACCTATACACACCACAAACTCTTTATTTAGAGATGTAATCTTAAGAACTCGAGAAAGATACATAACTTTTATTTTTCTCAAGGTCTTAGGAAGGAGAGGCGAGTGGAATGATAAAGGGACAAGGGGAAAAATTATCTTCGAGACTTCTAGGTAGGGAATAGAATAATTGGAGGAAGGAGAAGTTCTAAGAGGAACCTTTGATTTGGGGAACCTAGGGAAGGGGTGGGATGGACCCTAAAATGGGAGGAGGAAAATAATTTGATTGAGGATGAAGAAGTGGGGGAGCTAGAGACCTTACCAGGAGAGGAGGATCTAATCTATCGAGTGCCAAGGAAGCCCTAGTCTAAGGAGGATACTGACAGGGCATTAGCTGATAAAGGAGGCCTATGCATAGAGCCATGAGAAGTATTAGAAGGAGAGGCCTTTAATAATTTGTAATAAATATAAGTTGGAGGAATTAGACCCATACTATCACATTCCTTTTGAATATGCCTAGCCTCATGGCATCGATGGCACCTAAAGAAAAATTTTCATTAGCCCACCTTTTGATGCCATATGACTTTGTCCAGATTGAACTCCAATTCAGAAACCAACCCATCTCTTAGCCTCATCTCAATTTAAATCCACGCCATCCTACAATCTTCCATAGCCTACCAATCATTCTCAAGGCACAAAAGGTTCCCAATTTGTTTCCTATGAATTTTAAAATCTCCAAATTTCAAAATGCAGGGGAAAATTTCCCAAACTTTCATCTCATCGACCGACTCTCTCGTAGGGTCAAAATTAACTATCCAATTTCCAGCATCAGCCCAACACAATTGTATTTCCAATTCAAACCCAGAATGTGTTAGCAGTCTACATTGTTGCAGAAGATAAATGCTAGCCCGCCCCTAACTAGAACATGAAATGGAGGAACATATCCTAGGAGAGGTTTCCATGAATTGAAAATATAAGACCCCAAGAATGAAGATTCAATAGATTTATCCTTGAATCTCCCTACGAGGAGTCTTACCAGAATAATCCATGATGTGAGAGATTTCAATTTCCTTACCTACGACCAAGATCATTGAACCTTTGTTCCTAAGAAGGAACCTACACCTCTCGATAAGAGCTTCTAAGCATACTTGAGTAGAGGGAGGCACATTTGCAGTATAAGAGACTTGCACAATGGACAAGAAAACAAAGATAGAGGGAGCCAAAGGAATTTCAAAAGGAAATTTGTTTGCATGGGGAGGGATAGGAGAAATGTAGGTGGTGGATTCTTAGAATGGAGGGCCATGTAGCATGCCATCTATCTCAGCTACAATTATTTTGGAAGTTCCTAGATCCCCTGCCACGATAGGTGCCAACAGATTATTGAGGAATTTTGTTTAGTCCTGCTAGGGGGGGGGGGGGGATCAAGCTTCGTGGTGGACTAGGCTTATAGTCCACTTGGTCATCCTCCCAATAAACCATGTGTAAAATTAATATATATAGGAAACCCTTAGAAATAAGACATAACCATGATTGCATAAGAAGGGATGAGATCGGTGGCGCTTCGAGATAGGTGGAGGGTATTCGACTGCAATTTTTTGAGATCTATAGAGACCCCTGAATGGAAGGAGAAACCCACGATGCCAGAAGAATATGACCAGAGTGAAAAAAAATGAAAACTTTTATCAATTGCACAATATCAATAACTAACATAAATGAGATGGTAGGAATATATCTTGTTATCGGATAATGTCAAAACTTATTCACAATTTGATCATTATTCATATGGATTTTCTCCTCCTTTTTCTTTTAGGATAGATCGTTCAATTCTCCTTTATAGATTCTATGACTAAACATTTTTTTTCTTATTTTGGTTACCTTTGTCACAAAGAACGCTTGTTATTTTTGTACTTAATCATATTAAGTTTAACTATTCATTATTATATTTTTTAACTTCTCTGGCATGGACTAAGCTACCATACAACACTTAATTTTGAAAATGATATGTTCACACTCTCTAAAATAAAAAATAAAAATAAAACTCAATAAATGGTATTGAGATGAGTATTGACGTCGAGTGGTGTGTAAGACTTTAACATCTAATACTTTTGATTGCTATATTTTGTTCATGATTCATCATAGAGTTATAATAAAATATTAACATTATTATTTAATCAAAAACATGTTATATATTATGTAAACTTAATTAGTGTTTTTTATTTTTTGGTCATTAAAATATATATATATCTATATATATATAATTATTTATATATATTTAAATTGGCTAAAACTTATTATAAATTGACGGTGAGGACATTCATCACTATTTTCCATCCACAAACATGGATTGCCTCATCACTTTTATTCAATAAAAACCACACTATATATGTGAAATAACCCTTTAGTGATGTGCATGAAGGAAAACTTTATTTCTTATCAGATGCCTCTAGATCTTGGGTCAGTAATCTATTTCCTTACATTTGAGGAAGACATGATCTTATCTAATCAGAAACATTTCAAGGCCTTATTTTAGGGCTAAAATGGAAATTTTGGTATAAATAGTATTTGCAAGAAATTTAGTATTTTATAACATCAACATTAAAGTTATAACAATTGGATTATGTGCCTTTAAGTAACACTTAATCTTAATTAACCCCTAGAGGTAGCTCGATTAGAAATGGCCATGTTATGAAGTATTGTGTAAAGTATGTGATCCAAGGTTCAAAATCTGCTAGGTTATCCCATGAGCTATGTGTTGATGAACTTGTGGTTTTACCTAGAGGTTATAGTGATAACGATCAAAATTGACCCCATGTCATGTGAGTACAAGCTCGACCCAATTTCCTATTCGTCTAGTCAAAGAAACTGTTGACACCTAATCATCAGGATTGGGTGAATAAGTGTAACTGATGTAAATAAATAATGGAAAATATTAAGAGTCACCTGGAGATGAAATGAACAGTCTCTCCCTCATGTATATAATAAATACCAACCTGAATGAATATAACGAATTGATTTTGAGGAGTTACTGCTTGGTCTATGAAGGTATCAAAGCTAGCACCATTTTTGGCTTCCCTCTACTTTGTAACTCCCTATTCTACCTATGTTCTGCATTTTTTGCAGGTTGACATCTCTATCAAATCCCTGCGAAATCTCATTCATTGTTGAAGTGCGTTACTGCATTGCAAGAGTCAATTGGAGATAGTTGCTGCCTGGAGGTGTTGTGGAGTGAGATGGGGTTGAAAGGGCTGTTGGTGCCTCCACGCAGGAGGAAGGAAGGCCGTGTTAGGCCCCTATACTACTAGTCTAACATCTTATTGTTATTAGTACAACCCCCTTATTATATTTTTGTACCCATGTAGTCCCCATATTGTTACTATTGTGCCCCATAGAAGCCCACTATTGTTATTATTGTGCCCTTACATTATTATTGTTATGTTTGCTCTGATACCAAATGTTATGAAACCAGCTCACAAAAGGATAGAAAAGATAGATCAACGCCTTATAAATAAGCCTCTTCAAGGGGGCAACCTCCTTTACATTACACAAATGAACAATTCTTAGATGATACAAATGAAAAGACCTCCTTTCTATATATAGGAGTCTAAGGCATTATATGATGACCCCTTAGACTCCTATATATAGAAAGGAGGTCTTTTCATTTGTATCATCTAAGAATTGTTCATTTGTGTAATGTAAATGAGATTTCCCCCTCGAAAAGGCTTATTTCTAAGGTGTTGATCTATCTTTTCTATATTTTTGTGAGATGGTTTCATAACAGACCGAGACTTATGACTATAAAAATTATCTGTGGAGGATTGGTAACTGATCGCTATTGCGTGGGATTGTTGCTCCATTGGTAAACTAATCACTCCTCACCATATTTCAGTTAATGCTCTTCCATATCCATTTCATACATTGAACTCTGCTTCCATTTCCACGCTCACCACACTTAGTTTTTTTGAAGTTGTGGTATACGATGTGGTTTTACATTGTTTTGAATTTGCAGTTGTAATGCCATACCATATTATTGTTGCATATATTTCGCAGCTGTAACGCCATACCATATCAGAGCTTTTAATACACTGCTTTTTTAATACATCATTTTAATACATGCATGCTGCCTCTGTTGTGTAATACTGCGCTGCTTATTCTATCCATAGAATCGTATAGTTCCAAGACATATTCAGCTTTCCGTTCGCAATGATGAGGAGCTGAGAAAATTTATAGGTGTTTTAATCATTGTCAATGGAGTAGTCATTGGTACAAGAACCGAGATCTCGTTTTGGTGTATGATGCGCAGCAGCTAGGCAAACGTCCGAAGCGGTGAGAAAACGTATATGGAAGTGGTCTATAGTGATGGTGGTGGGAGCGCTAATGGCGGTTGGATGGTATCACCGCCTTCTATGTGGTACGCTCCTTGCTTAAATGTGTGCTATATACGTTAAAAGAATCATTAGTCTTAGGATGTTTCTAAAACATTCGCTCGCGGTGATAATATTCGAGTGATTGATTTCTTGATCTGAAGTAGTGGTAAGGCACATTGAGAAAGCTTTGAAGGGGTTAAAATTGAACATACCCATAGGTTGGGATGTAGTGAGAGATACACTGTCAAAGATCAGATTCCATGAGAACAACGAAGAGCTTGAGACCTCTCCAATTCAACACGAGAGCTGACGCCATTGGTCATGTTTCCCAAGTGTGTTGAGAACAGCATTTGTATACAATATATGCTCCTGTGCATTAAACATTTTTGGAGACTGCATTAAACATTTTTTTTGAAGATTGTGTATGCATGCTCCGAATGCTTTTATTTGGTGCATTGGACTTTTAAATATGAATGCATTGGCTCAGAAATATGTATGGTATCCATGGTGCATGTGTTGAGAAAAGACGTCATTAAGAATTGATTGAAATATTTTATATGTTGAGCCATATGTGATCGATATATAATGGGCATATAATATATGAAGTGCACGTCAACTTTAGAAAAAAAAATTATATCAGCATAAGTATTTTTTCTCTCAGCAGAAGTATTTTTTTAGCAGCAAAAGTTTTTTTTCCAGCAAAAGTATTTTTACAGCACTCAGATTTTACAATGCATTCAATCATATCTTCTTCTGAAGAGGTTGTGTGCCTTGCTCATAAATAAAAGAATCTTTCCCAAGATTCTTCCAGAGGAAGAGATGGTCGAAGAGGAAGAGGAAGATATTTCAGAGGCAGGGGGGGCAGACACTCTCAAGGAGAAAAGGCAGATTTGCACTGCATACGCTGCAAAAGAAATGGATCACATGATGCCTCCACATGCAAGTTACCTTGGGACAAAATTGAGCAGAAAAGAAACCAACCCAAAGGTAAAACTAATGACTCGGACAAAGGTAAGCACCTGAATCCACTCATTATGTTGTGGCACAATGTAATATTGGAGTAAATGAAGACTTATTTAATGCTTCACTTGCTTCTTGGAAAAATGATTGGTTGCTTAATTCAGGAGCAACTTGCCACATGACTCATAGAAAAGATTTTTTTGAAGAATTTACTGACAATGTTGATGGAGCAGTATACTTTGCAGACCAATAAAAAATCAAGCCATCAGGGCTTGGCACAATCAGGCTTAAATTGCCTGGTCTTCCAGACTTTCTTTTGCATCATGTTCTATATCTCCCACAGCTAGAGAGAGACTTGTTGTCCTTGGTCCACATCCACCAGCAAGGTCACTCCATTCATATGTTTGATGGCAAGCTTGAGGTGAGAAAAGCATCTGACCACTCACTCTGTTGTAGGGGGATAGAAGAAGAAAGGCTTATCAAGTTGCAGGGTACCTCTACTCGTGCACAACATTTCTCATACAATTCTCATTATGAAGAAGGGACACTTCCATCAAGTTTATTATGGCATGCTAGATTTGGACATTTGAACTATGACAACCTCCGCTTGTTGAAGAAAAATGGTGTTCCTAGTTTGCCTACAATTCTTAGTAAACTTAAGCAATGTGAAGCTTGCATTCTAGGAAAGCATAGCAAACAATATTTTCATGATTCACATTCAAGAGAACATAGAAAACTTGAAATCATTCATTCAAATTTATGTGGTCCAATGCTTGTTCCTTCTACAAATGGAAATAAATATGATGACATTTATTGATGACTACACCAAAATGTGTTGGGTTTATTTATTGAAAAACAAGTATGATGCTTTTCAAACATTCAAGAAATTTCATACATGGATTGAAAATGATGCACAATCTCATATTGGCTTTATTCGCACTGATAATGGAAAAGAATATACTTCAAATGAATTTGAAAACTATCTTCGCCAACATGGGATCAAACATCAAACAACTATGCCTTGTAATCCCCAATAGAACGGTGTAGCTACAAGAATGGATAGGACAATCTTAAATATGGTGCGCTCCATGATATTTTTCAAAAATGTAAAATTGATGTTTTGGGCTGATGTAGTTCTATGTGTTGTATATATAAAGAACAGATGTCCATCTAATTCTATCAGAAACAAGATTCCCTATGAAATGTGGTATGGGAAAATTCCTTTGGTAAAGCATCTTAGGGTCTTTGGTTCCACCTGTTATGCCTTGATACCAAAGATACATAGAAACAAACTTGGTGCAAGAAGTCGTAAGTGTATCTTCCTGGGGTATTCAAACCACCTCCAAAGCATACCGTCTCTATGATGAAGTCAATAAAAATTTTGTTGTATCTAGAGATGTAATCTTTCTTGAATCATCCAAAACTGACAATGTTGTTGAGCGGCAACTTGATCGCTTGGATAGATTCGCAAATGCAAAATCATTTTAAGAATTTGATAATCATATTCCACATCTTGAAGGGGCGATTCCTATACTAGATCAACCTGTGGAATCTTCTTCTGAAGAACTCTCTCCCTTGCATGAAACTCCAACAATGGATGATACTTTAAGTGATGTGATTGATAGAACTGGGAGACTCAATCTTGATTCAGTCCCAACTTAATCAACGGAGCAGCCTGGACCATCTGAGAAAGTTCCCCCAAAGTGGCTGACAAAGACACTTGAAATTGTTCATCCTGCTGAAGTTGGAAAGACAGGAACTAGAAATTCAAACCGGTAAAATGGAGGTGATGTAGATGACTCTGATTCATCTGTTGATGTGGATGTTTCTTATGATTGTGAATTGAATTTGTCTACAGCTTTCGAACCAACTTCCTTCAAAGAAGCTACTTCTCGTGATGAATGGAAAGAAGCGATGCAAAAGGAGTATGATGCCCTGATAAAGAATGGCACTTGGAAGCTGGTTGATCTTCCATTAGGAACCAAACCAATTGGCTACAAGTGGGTCTACAAGAACAAGTATAAAGCTGATGGCTCACTTGACAAGCACAAAGGCAAGTTTGTGGCAAAAGGTTTTGCATAGAAGGAAGGGGTCGACTATAAGGAGACTTTTGCCTTCACAGCAAAATGGGCTACCATCCGAACACTTTTTGCCTAGCATCTCAGAACGATTGGAAAGTCCATCAAATGGATGTAAAAAATGCTTTCTTGAATGGAGATCTAAAAGAGAATGTTTTTATGTCCCAGCCTGAAGGATTTTCTGTGAAAGGACATGAACATAAAGTATGCAAA
>APFE030750339.1:11514-29937 GCA_000404065.3 Pinus taeda
TTTAAACCTGTCAAAGACTTCAGATTTCTTCTTAAGGAAATATATCCATGTATTCCTTGAGAAGTCATCTATAAATGATACATAGTACACAGACTTCCCCAGTGATGGAACTTTCACAGGTCCAAACACATCACTGTGCACAAGCTCTAATATTTGTTTCGTCCTCTTACCACCAGAGGGGAAACTCACCCGATTCTGCTTCCCATATACACAATTTTCACAGAAATCAAAATCCAGAGAGCTATTCTCATACCTTCTACCATACCTTTACCATGAAGTATTCGAAGGCCCTTCTCTCCAATATGTCCAAGCCTTTGATGCCACAGCATGGTCTTCTCTCCAGAGACCACTAGATTTTCTGCTCCATTTCAGGAACCATAGAACTATTGCACCCGTCAACAACAGTGCTACCTTGTAGCTTGTACAGAGTTCCAACCCGAACTCCCCGCATCAATACCAGTGCTCCTCAAACCATCTTGCAGGTATCCTTCTCGAACACTATCTTTACACCTACATCATCCAACTTGCTTACAGAAATTAGATTTCTGGCCAACGCATGAATATGCAGAACACCCGGAAGGGTTCTAACCCTTCACCTTGCAGCTTCAACTTTACTTTTCCTGACCAATGATTCTAGCCTTCCTATCATCTCCTAAGAAGACATCACCACCATCGTATTTCTCATACTCGCAGAACCACTCTCTATGGGGAGTGAAGTGAAAGGATGCACTGAGTCAATCAACCATGCCTCATGATCTACATGTGTACTTGAAGAAGCCAAGTACACATCCCCACCTTCATCTGAGGTGTTTTTCGCCTCTGCAGAAGGAGCATCATCAGATCCCTTTCCTTTATCAAGAGGTTTAGATTTACACTCCCTTCTAAAGTGCCATTCCTTTCCGCATTTCCAGCACACCACCTTTATAGGTTTTCCTAGAGATTTAGATATCCCTTTAGATTTAGATCTCCCACTCGATGACTTATTTTTGTTTATGTTCTGGGAACGTCCTCATATAGACAAGGCATCACCATTCTGGTTGTCCATATTTTTCCGTCTCATCTCCTCCGTCAGAAAGGCTGAGACTATTTCATCAAACTACAAAGCAGTTGCATTGCTACCTATTGCAATAACCAGACTATCCCACAAATCTGGTAGAGAACACAACAAACTGATGCACTTATATTCACTTGAAATTTTAATATCAACAGATGATAACTGACTTACCACAGTATTAAATGCATTCAGATGCTCTGTCACTGAGTCTCCATCTTTCATCCTCAGCTTATACAACTTTTTCTGCAGGAATAGTTTATTCACCAGAGACTTAGATTGGTACAAATTCCCTAACTTGTCCCACAGAGCCTTCGTCGTAGCTTCCCCTGATACATTCAGCAATATTGAATCTGAGGCACACAATCGTATTGTGCTCTTTGCCTTTCAATCCAACTTCTTCTATTCTTCATCGGTCACTCCCGTTGGTGTAGTACCCGGATCTACCACGATCCACTGATCTTTATCCACCAATAGATCCTCCATCTTGAGTTTCCACAACTCAAAACTCTGACCATTGAACTTCTCAATCACTATCTTTCTGCTGCTCGCCATCTTCTTTCACCACCAGAATCGATCTTGCAGATCTCCCACTGAACAAGGTCTACCATAGGCTCGAGCGGAACCCCTCAGCAACAAAGGCGTCCCCTTGAAGCCAAAACAGCTCCGATACCAAATGTAGGTTTTAACCCCGTACAGAAATTACCTGCATACGAATTGTAAATCACAGGAAAAAAATGCGAGAGCATAACACATAAAACACATATACACAGAGATTTCCCATTAGATCCCAAAACCGGGACTACAAGCTTGATTTTTCATTATGTTCTTTTTAATGTTACAATGCATATTTATACATGCCGAAGCATCCAATACCATGGACCGAAAACCATTGCGTCCAAAACCATGGACCAAAAACCATAGTTAGGTTCACCCAACCTAATATAGGGTCCAAATTTTTTTTTCCTGGGGCACTGTCCTGGACCCCGTAGAGGGGGGCTACCCGCCCCCCCTATGACACCCCCGCTGTGCAATCGGCGCAATGAAGGGGGGGCTCTACCCCCCCTCTAACCCCCCGGTTCACTACATAGGTTAGTCATGGAAAGAATATAACACAACCAAACAAGACACACCATTCTCATGTTTAACCCTACTAGCATAGATGAAGTATCTGTTCAAGCTACCCATCTAGAGGCTAGAGGCAAGAATGTGAACCCAAAGATTGGGGGATCATCAAAACCCACTGCAAGCAAGAAAAAGGAAAAGATGAAGCATAAAGGGAAAGAGAGGAAGGAAAATACTGTACAAAAGGCCAAACCTTCATGCACTCACCGCAAGAAGGATGGACATGATGATGAACATTACTGGTCTTTGCATCCGGAGTTGAAACCCAAGAAGTTCGATGGAAAAAATAAGAAGGTTGTTGTTTTTGCTTAGAGAGATTTGGGGTCAGAGTCAGGTGATGAAACAACCATCACAACCACATGTATACAAGGTAAAAATTCTGAAGCATCTACTAGTAATTATACCCAAACTATTGATAGTGAAGGAAATGAGAGAAGAAGACATGAGATTTTTCATATTAGAGTTATTTCCAAGCATCAAAAGATTGATACTTTATTTGATAGTGGCTCACAAGTAAACTTAATTTCTAAAGAAATTGTAAAGAAGCTGGGATTAATAACCATATCTCATAAGAAGCCATATCCATTGGGTTGGTTATGTGATAAAGCAAAGCTACAAGTGACTAGACAATGTAAAGTTAGGTTTGCCATTGGTTCAACATTTGTAGATGAGTTTGAGTTAGATGTAATTCCCTTGGATATATGTGGAATTGTTTTAGGAAGTCCTTACTTGTATGATAGCAAAGCCATATTCTATAGAGCTGAAAATAAGTATCAAATTGTTAAAGATGGAATAGAATATATTGTAAGAGCTGATAAACTCAAAAATAATTATACTCTCATAAACTTAGGACAATTGAAAAGGATTGTAAATTCATGCAAACAATTTTTAGTGATGGTTGTAAAGGAAAAGAAACCTGAAAAAACCAATGTATTTTAGGGTTGTGATGCTAAACAAAAAGCTGATTTAGAAAAGTTTGTTTCAGAATATGATATCTTATTTCAAGAACCTAAAGGTCTGCCACCAAAAATGCAAATTGTACATGATATTAATTTGAAGCAAGATGCTCCATTGCCTAACATCGGAATGTACAGGTTATCTGCTTTAGAGAATGCAGAAATCAAGAAGCAGGTTTAGGAGTTTCTCGAGAAAGGGTTCATAATACCAAGCACATCACCATGCAGATCTCCAATAGTGTTGGTGAGAAAGAAGGACAGTTCATGGAGGATGTGCATTGATTACTGAGCACTGAATAAAATAATGATCAAGAATCGTTATCCCCTTCCTCACATTGATGATCTATTGGATCAGTTGAAGGAAGTTGTTTACTTTTCCAAGTTGGACCTATGTAGTGGTTACCATTAGGTCAGAGTAGCAGAGCAAGATGCATGGAATACTGCTTTCAAAACAAAGCAAGGGTTGTAAGAATGGCTAGTTATGCCTTTTGGCTTAACTAATGCTCCTACCACTTTCATGAGAGTAATGAATGATGTACTCAGGCCTTTTATTGATGATTTTGTAATTGTATATCTAGATGACATTATTGTATTCAATAAAACATGGGAAGAACATTTAAAGCACGTAAAGCAAACTCTAGATGTTTTGAAGCAAGAAAATCTCTATGTTAAATTATCAAAATGTGAATTTGGTAAAACATCTTTGAATTATTTGGTTCATATTGTAGGGGGTGGCGAACTAAAGATAGATCCCTCTAAGGTTGCAGTCACTGTAAACTGGCCTAAACCCAAGTCTACTACAGAATTTAGAAGCTTCCTAGGGGTAGCACAATATTGGAGAATGTTTATTGCTAACTTTTCCTTAATTGCAGCTCCCTTACATGCTTTGACAGGATTGAACAAGGTGTTTCAGTCGGTAGGCAAACAGCAGAAAGCCTTTGACACCTTGAAAGAAAAAATTAGTACAACACCAATACTAGCATTGCCAAATATTCAACAACCATTTGAGATTGAAGCAGATGCCAGTGATTATGCCAAGGGAGCAATGTTGATTCAACATGGTAAACCCATATGCTACCATTCTGAGACTTTTAATTATGCAGTAGTTAAATATCCTACGTATGATAAAGAACTGTATGCATTAGTTCAAGTGTGAAGAAGTGGAAACATTACTTAATGGGAAAAGAAACAATAATACATACTAATCATTAGCCACTTCAGTACTTGCACTCACAAACTAAACTCCAGTAGTCAAGACACTATAGATGGATGGGTTTCCTACAACAATTTCAATTAGTCATCAGATATAAAAGGGACATACACAATAAAGTTACATATGTTGTCCAGACCAATCATAAATGCATCTACTATACTCAATCATAACTCAGTAATGCATGAAAGCTACATTGAACTATATGCTCAAGATATAGACTTTAAAGATGTATATGCAGCTTTAAGTAATGGAAAAAAGATAGAAGAATTGGATTACTATATTAAGGATTGACTCTTGTATCATTTGGGAAAGCTATGCATTGCAAAAGCAAAGAGAATTAACATAATTAGGGAGGCACATACTTCCATGATATGAGTTCATTTTGGTGTAAGTAAGACAGTTCCACATTGCAAAGATACTGCTATTAGCGAAAAAATGAATGAAACAGTTTCTAGATATTTAAGAGGGTGTACCATGTGTGCTAAAAGCAAGCCTAGCAATAGAAAACTAGGCGTGTACACTCCACTGTTGGTTCCTTCCCGTCCTTGGGAAAGTGTTTCCATGGACTTTATTGGGGGATTGTCAAAATCTAGAAAGGGACATGACTATTTATATGTTATTGTGGACAGGTTCAACAAAATGTGTATTTTAATACCTTGTAATAAGCAGATTACAGCTAAACAAACAACAAATTGTTCTTTCAGCATGTTTGGGTGCGTTTTGGGTTACCCACTTCCATAGTATCTAATCAAGACTCCTGATTTGTTGGGAAGTTTTTTTCAAGTCTGTGGGAATTAATGGACACCAGGCTGAAGAAAAGCACAGCCTTTCATCCACAGACAAATGGCCAAACATAGGTAGTCAACTGGACAATGATCCAGTTGCTCAGGAGTTATTTCAGCAAGCATCCCAAGCTTTGGGATGAACACTTATGTTATGTGAAACATGCTTACAAATGTGCTAAACATTCTTCTACACAAAGATCTCCTTTTGAGACTTGTTTTGGTTTCATACCAAGGTCTCGTTTGGATGTTTTCTTTGAAAAAGACATAGCAGTTGCTAGACACAATGATGTGGACAAAGCAACCAGATTCATTGAACAAATCCAAGAGATTCACCAGGCAGTGCAGGAACAGCTGGAAAAGAGCCATGCCAAATACAAGGCAAGGCATGATAAACACCGGGTGGAGCAAAGCTTCCAAGTTGGCGATCAAGTCTGGCTGTATATCAGCAAGGACAAAATGCAAGGTGAAGGAAAGAAGCTGAAGCCAATAAGGTATGGGCGTTTTAAGGTACTTGAGAAAATTGGTGAGAATGCTTTCCACCTTGATCTGCTAGCATAAATGCACATCTATTCAATAGTAAATGTAGAAAATTTAAGATTGTTTGAACCTTCTTCAATTGAAGGTTCTGAAGAGAAAATTCAATTGCCTTCCACTAATGATCTATTGCCTGAATACCTTAATGAGTTGTAGGAAGATACAGTTCTAGACAGGAAGGTGAGGACAATGCGCAGAGGGGACGTGGAGTACCTTAGAATTGGACTCAAAGGTTCAAAACCAAGTAGTGCCAAATGGATAGAGATTGGGCAAGTGAGGCAGCTGTATCCTCACTTAAGTGATGCTTGAAACCCAACTTTTGGTGGTCCAAAATCCTTTTTCAGTGGGAAGGCGTGATCCAAATACATCCGAGATAACTCTATAAGTCTTCATAAACCCTTTAAGAATCATGCCCAATGCCAAAAATCCCTTGAAATATTGAAATTATCGCAAAAGGGGCACCTTTAGTAGGGTGGAGAAACACTATCGAGAGGCTCAAAACCCATGAAAACAGAGAAAACAAAGTATCGGAAGTTTTAATGCAATGTTGAATTAAAGTCGTTGGATTTGGTCGATCAACGGTCCAGATTCGATTAGAGAATTGCTATTGGTGGGGGTTATCGACACTTATCAGTGAAGTCCACATGATGGCTATGATTGCAATCAGTGCGGATCAACGAGGACTGTCGATCAAGTGCGTAGATCGACGGCCCATGGTAATGCACGCTATCATAATTGGCAAATGCAGAGGAGCGATTACAATCAGTGGGGATCATGTGCGATATGCAATATCGCGACGGAACATTGAGCGGGGCCAATGATAGTGATGACAACGATATTATAGACCTGATAATACAATAGGTGACATTGCATATATTTTGAAGTCCGGAAAATTGAGTTTTCCTTTGTAAATTGCATTTTCGTTGAATAAACTAAAAGCTACAGAAAAAGCACCGATGTGATGTCACGGACCCGAAAGGGTTTATTAACAATACTGAACAGTATTTCAAGTCCGGAATGTGGGATTTTACTTTTTTTCAGTGTATTTTCGCAATTTGACATGTTTTCCAAAATACAAAGGAATGGACCCTCTCGATATGTGATAGTGACCTGTGGGCAGACCCGATAGGGGAATGAAGTGTATTAAAGGACTTTTGAAGTCCGACATATCATGTTTTTGGCGGAATTTCCTTGTTTTATGCATATTTCTCTGTGTTGATAAAAAATGGCCACATTTGAGAATCTGACTGATTTCAAAAGGACCCAGGCACTCTTACATTGCGGAATCAGTGGCCACCTCCCCTGTAGGTGTTATGCCATACTTGGGAAATGTTGTAAGAGGGATTCGAGAGGATAGAGGCCTGGGAGACTGAAGGACGAGGAGAGGAAACAAACAGGCAACCCAGAATGGCTTTAAATGCCAAAGATAGAGAGCAGACAGACATGCAGTGTTGCAAGCAAGTGCGAGACAGAGTGAGAACAGAGATTGAGAGCTATGGGGAAGTCTGTGTACTCAGAGGAAGCTTAATGGATTCAAGTGAAGCTCTTGTAATTGCATTTGTTGTGTGTGAGACTCAAACTAAGCTCACTATTGTAAAAACTTTGTTTGAAGAGCTAATAGAGAGGCCACCACTGAAGGCTAGACTAGGAGATGTAGCCCAAGAGTATTGGGTGAAATCCTTATTAAATCTGTTACGTTTTATGTGTTTGTCTATTATAGTCTTTAACTGCTTCAAATTCTATGTATTTTTCAATCTGATCGATCCATTGCACAAAATAACATAGGCACATCCATGCACATAAGTTTGTAATACCTTATTATTGTCTTAGATATCATTATCATATCAGTAAAGCATCTCAACCATCACTCCCTATTCTACCTTCATGCTTTAGGGGACATTTGTTTAACAATATTTTGTCACACCTCTTGTTCCATATCCCGAAGTGCCAAAATGTTGACAACTGTGAAATATATCCATCATGATGCACAGATAAAAACATCCCTAAAAAACCAAAGGAAAACTTCCTTGAGTCAATTTTGAAGAAGGTTAGCTAAAACCCTAATTTTCAGGGTGAACGTGCTTTGCTCCATTGCTTGCCTATGATTATTCACTTATTTACCCTAGCATTGCAATCTCGTGTTTTGATATGAAAACCCACGCTAAACCTCTTATGATAGGTTTTCCCAAAATGGAGGAGAAGCTTCATATGCTAGAAACTTTGAGAATAATGAGTTATATATTGGTTGTTGTAGATATGGTTGAGCTCTCCCATTTGTAGCTCTTGATGTTATCATTATGGGCCTTCCCCTTGAGATGTAGACCTTCCTCCCTCTTTTGTGGATCCCTAACTCCTTCTCACTTCCTATAAACCAACTTCCTTCCATCCCCAAATGGTTGGTGATTGATTTCCTACATTCCTATATTGAGATTATGCCCAAATGTTGTACATTATAACTTGGAGAAGGAGTGCTTGAAGAGTCTTTGCCTGGACTTGGAAATCTACCAAAAGGAGGTCTCCAACATCAAAGCATAGGATGTGTGATTCCATTTTTAGCTTATTAGTATATACATCTCATGTTCATTTTCCATAATTGTGTAAATGTTTATGCTTTTAGCTTAATACTCCTTGATCTATTAAGTATTTTATGTTTGATGTATGCCATATATGCTCTTGTACCTTGTATTTCTCTTTGATCTTTCTTTAAGATACTTGGACATGGATAAAAAGTAAGGAGTGAGCTTGGAAGCGAAGGAATCAAATTCATCTCCAAAGGATTGAACAATTAGCATCAGAGTGAGGTAGACAACCCTCTCTCTGCAAAGTGTATGCTAGTTTGTTGCTAGACCCACTCATTGGGCTAGAGAGATTACCTCTACCCACAGAGTGGATTTGCCTTCACAACAACAAGGACACAAAAATGGTTTAGAGCTAAATAAAAATAAAAAATTGTAACACTAGATATAGAGAGGGGAACAAAACATGACATACAAAAGGATACGAAATTGGGCACAAACAAGGACACAAAAATGGAAAACTAGATGCAAAAAAGGACAGACAACTAGATGTAAAATTGGATGCAAAAGGGGATGCCATGTTGGGTGCTAAAGTTAAGAAAAAAATAATTCAAATTTAGATGCCAAATGAGGATGGAAAGAATGGTGTAAAATTGGGATGCAAAATGGCGATAAAAAAAGGGTGAAACCAAGGACGCCATATTGGATGTCAAAAATAATTCATAACTAGATGAAATTCATACTCAAACCTATGTGAAAAATGAGATGATAATGTGGACACAAAATGAGGCAGAAAAACGGATGAAAATTTGGATGCTAAAAAGGATGCAAAGGTAGACACCAAAAAGGATGCAAAATTGGATGCAAAAATGGATGTAAAAAATGGTGCAAAATTGGACACATAAGCAGACACAAAGTGGGCATAAAAATGGCTCAAAATTGGATGCAAATTAAGATGCAATGTTGGATGCAAAATGAGGTGCACAAAGCAATGCAAAACTTGGTGCAAAAACAAATGCAAAAGTAGACACAAAAATTGGCTCAAAATTGAAGGTAACATTAGACACAAAATGGGATGCAAAGGTGGATGCAACACATGGCTTAACATAGGGTGCAAATATAGATGAAAATTTGGATTCTCAAAAGAATGCAAAATTTGATGCAACAAATTATGCAAAATATGGAGCAAAAAAGGGAGGCAAATTAAATGCAAAAGTCGATGAAAAAGGTGGTGCAAAATAAGATGCAAAAGTGGGCACAAAAATGGATTCAACATTTGGTGCTAAATTAAATTCGATATATGGTGCTAAATTGAATGCAAAAAATGGTGCAAAAATACGTACAAAAATTGGTGCAAAACTAGATGCAAAAACAAATACAAAATTAGAAAAAAAAATTAGTATAAGACAAGATGCAAAATTTGGCACAAACTAGATGCAAAAAATGGTGCTAAATTGAATGCAAAATATGGTGTGAAACTTGATACAAATGATGGCGCAAAACCAAAAGCAAAGAATGGCACAAAATTGGAAGCAAAAAACAATGCAAAAACAAATGTAAGAAATGGCGCAAAACTAGAAGAAAAACCTCTTGTAAAACTAGATGTAAATCCTGGTGTAAAATTAGAATGAAAACTTGTCGTAAAAGAAGGTGCAAAACTAGATGCAAAAAGTAGTGCAAAATTAGACGTAAAACATGGCGTAAAACTGAATGAAAAATCTGATGCAAAAAAGGATGTAAAATTTGACATAAAAAAGGATTCAAGATTTGGCACAAAAAAGGACACTTTAAAAAATGTACAATAGAGTCAGATTTAGATTTGTTCATCCCAATGGGAAAAGAAATGCACTAAAATATGGTGCTAAATATGGCACAAATTTCTTTTTTTGTTGTAGTGTCCTGAGTGGCTTGGTTTTCCCCTAAGGAAACTTCCCCAATCATATATTTATTAGTATCCACTACCTAATCCCATAGGAACATGGTTGACCCTTCATTGGTTCTTCTTTAGTTGTGTTGATCTTATCCTCTGCTTCTTCAGAAGAATCATCAGACATAGATTGTTGCTCCAAGAGGTGATTATTAACAAACATCATGGAATTTACCCAATGCAAATAAGTTTTCTCAAAATGATTATCTTGATGAGTAGAGAAAAATTTATCCATACCAAAATCATCTAAGTTCAGGTTGCCACTCGAAATATCAATGGATTTGGATTGAATGTTAGTTTTCTTCTAAAAATGATAGAAAGTTCTATGCCAAAATAAACTTTACCCTAAGTTCTTGTTTAGATCAACTAATTCATTCGATAATTTATTCATTACTTTGAGTACACTATCCAAATATGTGGCTTCTTTCTCTGTTAGATTATTTAATACTAGAGGCTTCTTCCCTCTAGCTTTAGGTTCTTCTTTAAGCGTATTCCCTACTAGGGATAGTGTTAAATTATGGTGTGTTCTATGCTTAGAGAAGTTTACTTATTTTCTTTAATATTATCCACATATTAGCAATCACATGTGCATAAAGTAAAGTGCAGATAGAACATTAAATGATCAACAAAAAACAAGCCAAGACAAGAGACACAAGGTGTGGTCGCTAGCTAGGGACAAACCCCAATATGGGGAAACCCTTTGATCAAATCTTCTTTTATCTTCAATAGTTTAGCAGAGAGAAATAGTACAAAATCTGATTTCTGAAGTTTTATATCAGCAGCAGCAAACCCTAGATCAGCAAAGTCAAACTTAGTCAAATGAGTGGAAATTGACCTCCAATATGCTTGGTCAACTTCCAATCAACTTTACCTTGAATAACCTGAATAAGAAGCCCTAGAATAGCCCCAAAAATTCAGTCAAAGTGTAGATTTATGAAGTTGATTGCAACCCTAAACTAGGGCAGTCAACACCAATCAAGCATGAGGTCAGATCACCTCGATTTTTGTGCCAAAAATTGCAACCTACCTAGGAGAGGCAACCACACCCAATCCACACTTCTTGGAAGGTCAACATTGGTCAACACTGGTCAAAGATGACTTGTTGTCCTATTTTCGCATCCTCTTTCCCCTAGGACGTCTTCCTTTTAGCCACACATGTGAGAAAGAGAGAGAGACTCTTTCTGCGCAGGAGAGAGAGAGATGTGTGTGATGATGAAGTGTCCAAATGAAGAGAATGCTCCTTGTATTTATATGCAAAACGTTGAGGTTGAATAGACATGACTATTGGGCTTTTGAGCCTACATAAGTTGCTGGCCGACTTTGACAATTTTTCCATAATCAAAATAAATTCATATCTCCATAAATACTTATTGGAATTGGATGACCTTTAGATCAATATTACACCTCTCGATGAGAGGAATCTAGGAAAATATTAGTAGTCACAAATAAGGTGATCCACATGGAGTTTGGCTCTTGTTTCCAATTTTAACACTCCCTCTCAACTAGGGAGAACTCCATCAGCAATCCATCTAATTGTCACTACTATTCATCCATCAAATGCACTGCCCTGTACAACTTGTCCCCTGCTCTGCTCTATTCTGCTTTGCTCTACTCTGCTCGGCTCTTGCTCAAACTATGAAGAAGAAGAAATGACAAAGGATGTATCATACCATCCTCCACTGAACCAAAGTCCATCTCGAAGTGTGTACCACTCTCACTGATCCCAGATCAGTTTCATTGATCCTAGATCAATGGAGTTCCTCCTAGCATAGGGAGTACGGTAGATACAGTGATGCGTCAATCGATAGTACTACTATGGTCCCTATCCTCATTTCCTTGCTCATTGATCAGATGAGAGGTACTTCCCATGAGTCCCAGACTGCATGGGTAGGATGCCTCAACAGGAGAATGAATCATCCTGTCCACAGGAGAACGAATCATCATGTCAGTGGATGCCACACCGAACAATTCATCCTGGCCCATAGGAGAACAAAACATCCTATTCCACAATCGCCATGGAGAACGAATCATCCTATCCCATAGGAGAATGGATCATCCTATCCACAGTCACCACGGAGAACGAAGCATCCTGTCCACAGTCACCACGGAGAATGAGTCATCCTGGCCCACAGGAGAATGAATCATGTTGTCCACAGTCTCCATGGAGAATGAATCATCCTGGCCCACAAGAGAACGAATCGTCTTGTCCACAGTCGCCATGGAGAAGGAATCATCCTAGCCCATAGGAGAATGAATCATCCTATCCACACTCACCACGGGTTATCGCAAGGAAAAGGTTGAACCAATTTACCCTGTACATAGTGCACCACCAGGGGATGGTGAGTCACCCTGTGGTCACATGTCGCTCCAAGAAGTACCCCATGCCCCCTTCGAGCTCCCAGAACTCAATACATCATATTTGACCCTCATAAGAGGGTCTTTGAATGGCACCAAGTTGTTCTCATAAATTCAAGAATTTGACCTTTCCTAGGGGCTTTGTCAAAATGCCAGCGATCTGTTCATCTATACCGATATGTTCGAGCCTTATAGCTCCTCGCTACACCATATCTTGAATACAGTGGTACCTGATATCGATATGCTTGGAGTGATCATGGAATACAGGATTATCTAATAAACGAATCCCACTCTAGTTGTCACACAGGATCACATTGGTATCCAATTAAATCCAAACAGCTCACTGAAGAGCTTTCACAACCAGACTGCATCGCAAGAGGCCATATTGGCAGCAATGTACTCTGCCTCGGTGGTGCTCAAAGCTACCGACTTCTACTTCCTGCTCATCTAGGATATCGAGGTAGATCCCAAAGAGAAACAGCACCCATAGGTGCTCTTATGGTCCACCACATTGCCTACCCAATCAACATCAGTATATCCAAGTAGTCTAACATCTCCGGCAGTGTATCTTAACCCATGAGTAATTGTGCCATGAAGATATCTCAACAGATTCTTGGCACCAATCCAATGTGTGTGGTGAGGTTCAACCATATGTTGACTCAATGTGTTGACTGCAAATCATATATCGAGATGAGTTCACCAAGAACATCAATGCTCCAACGAGTTGACGATACTCAGTAGCATTTCGTAACACAGGTCCAGTAGCACTATCGCTTAACTTCTTGAAGTCAAGTTCCATCGGCATAGTTATGGGCTTGCAGTCCACCATACAAAATCTTTCCAATATCTTCACCACATATTTTCCTTGAGATAGGAAAATATCCCTTGGCTTCTGCCAGATTTCCAGTCCTAGGAAGTAGTGCATCAGTCCTAGGTCTTTCATATCGAACTCAGAAGCTAGCTCCCTCTTACATTTTTTAATGAGAGGTTCTGCACCTGTTAGAAAGAGGTCGTCAACATACAACACTAGTATGAGAGGTTTATCGTCTTCAACCTTAAAGTAAAGGTTGGGGTCGGCTTCACTCCTAGTGAATCCCAGCTTTATCAAGTAGCTATTGATCCTTTCATACCATGCTCGGGGTGCTTGCTTCAGCCCATAGAGGTCCTTCTTCAACCTACACACATGAGATTTTCGATCATAAATCTCAAATCCTTTGGGTTGTTACATGTAGACCTCCTCTTTGATCAAACCATGTAAGAACGCAGTCTTGACGTCCATCTGATGTAGGTTCCATCCTTTTGAAGTAGCAAGGGATATGATCGAGTGGATGGTGGTGTATCGGGCAATAGGTGCAAATATCTTGTCATAGTCTATACCTTCCTTCTGAGAGAAGCCACAAGCTACAAAATGAACCTTATATTTTTCTACACTTCCATCAACTACATGCTTTATCTTGTAAATCCATTTTGAGGTGACAACAACTTTGTCCAGAGGCTAGGGGACCACATCCCAAACATCGTTTTTCATGATGGACTCATATTCCTCATTCATAGAAACCTTCCATACTTGATGCTTGACGACATCTGTGAATGATGAAGGCTCATTTTGGATGATCGTGCTCATGATGGTCAGGTATCCCTGATACCTATTCGGCTTCTTACTTTCACGGAAGGTTCCTCGGGGTCCAATGTGTCCTTCAACATCATCAAGTGTCCCCCTAAGCCATGAAGGACTCTTCCTAGAAGAGGAAGGCTCAAGTGGAGGGGGATCAATAGGATCCATAGGTTCTTCCACATCAGGGATCGTCTCTTCTTCATTTTCCTTTGGTTCCTTGGTGTCATCTTCTTTAGATCTTCTTTAAGTAGGAATATTGTCTACTTTGTTAAGAGCCATATCTTCATCAAAGGTAACATCATGGATAATTTTGACTTCCCTTTGACTAGCCACATGGATTCTGTAGCCCTTAGTATTTTCGTTATAGCCCACGAAGATTCCTTTCTTTCCAGATGCACCCTATTTATTTCTTTTCTCCTTCGGTACGTGAAAATATACAGGGCTTCCAAAAATTCTAAAATGAGATACATCAGGTTTCTTACCAGTGAAGATTTCTTCGGGAGTCTTGGAACCCAATGCTTGATGAGGGCATCGGTTTTGTACATGTACAACAGTGTTTGCAACTTTGGCCCATAGAAACTTCAGAATTCTTTGATCATGGAGCATAGCACGAACAGCTTCCACAATTGTGCAATTCTTCCTTTTCGCCACACCATTTTTCTCAGGGAGTGTATGGTGTAGTAGTCTCCCTCTTGATGCCAGCCTCTTTACAAAAGTCATGAAACTCATTAGATTCATATTCAGTCCCATTATCAGTTCTTAAGATCTTGATCTTCTTCTTGGTTTGATGTTTGATCAAGGCTTTGAAGTGTCGAAACTAGGAGAACACTTCATCCTTATTTTTCAAGAAGTATATCCAATACTTGCGAGAATAATCATCTATAAAAGTGAGATAATATGAATATCCTCCCAAGGAGTCCATAGGCATCATACCTGATATGTCTGAGTGAACCAACTGCAATATATCGGAGGTCTTTCTTTGGCTTGAGGGGAATGGTCCCCTTTTGAGCTTTCCTTTGGCACATCCCGGACATACACCCTCTTGCTCTACTTGGAATTTGGGCATCCCTATCACCATATTTCTTACATCGGGTAGAGATTTATAATGAAGGTGAGCAAAGCTCTGATGCCATAGTTTGGACTGAAGAGTTGTGTCACAAGACATGACACCCAACAGACTTCCTCTGACCTGATATAATGAATCAAATCAAAAACCCAAGAGTGAAAGCATCTTTAATATTATTTTTCCATACACGTACCTTACCATCACTGAAGGTCACCTTGTAGCATTTTTCTTCCATTGCCGAAATGGACACCAAGTTCTTTTTGAGATCAAGTACATATAACACATCTTGTAGATGAATTGTATTTCCCTGATTCAATTGAAAAGTGACATTTCCAATGCCTTTCACGGGATATTTTGTATTATCTCCAAGAACAATTTCCAGGTTGGTTTCCTTCTCTATCAGATCATAGAGAGCTTCTTTGTAACCAGTGAAGTGCCTTGAGGCACCACTATCAATAAGCCAATTTCCCCATCAGGAATTACTTCCCCAATAGATAGGAGATCATTCTTGATCTCGGTGATCCTTAAGAAGTATGCTTGCATACTCTCATATTTTCCCTTCTTAATTTAATTGAGGTTATTTCTAAGAAACAAGACTTGATTTGCATCATTAATTTTAAATAAACTCACCAGACTATCGTAGATTTCCTTGGAGGTGTTCAGGTTGGAAACATAGGCCACCAAGCGCTTGTCGATAGAGTCCAGGATGATCTTCCTTGATTTGACTTCTCCCTTGGTCCATTTGTTCCTAGCAGTAGCGGATGCATTTGACGGAGGCTCAACAATTCTACATCTCACATGGTCCAACACTTCCTATTCTTCTAATGTTAGATTGAGAGACATCTTCCATCCATGGTAGTTAGACTTCTCATGGAGTTTGTCTTCAACAGGGAAGTGTGTTGAGGACCCCATGGTGTTTTAGATAGCCTTTCCAACCTTCTCTTTGGTGATTGCTCTTGCTCTTGCTTGGGCTTTGTCTTCACCTCAACTCTGATACCATGTTAAATTATGGTATGTTCTATGCTTAGAGTAGTTTACTTATTTTCTTTAATATTATCCACATATTAGCAATCACGTGTGCATAAAGTAAAGTGCAGATAGAACATTAAATGATCAACATAAAACAAGCCAAGACAAGAGACACAAGATGTGGCGGCTAGCCAGGGTCAAACCCCAATATGGGAAAACCCTTTGATCAAATCTTCTTTTATCTTCAATAGTTCAGCAGAGAGAAATAGTACAAAATCTGATTTCTGAAGTTTTATATCAGCAACAACAAACCTTAAATCAACAAAGTCAAACTTATTCAAATGAGCGGAAATTGACATCCAATATGCTTGGTCAATTTCTAGACAACTTGCCCTTGAATAGCCTAAAGAAGCAGCCCTCAAATAGCCCCAAAAATTCAGTCAAAATGCAGATTTCTGAAGTTGACTGCAGCCCTAAACTAGGGCAGTCAATATTGGTCAAACCTGAGGTTAGATCACCTCAATTTTTGTGCCAAAAATTGTGGCCTGCCTAGGATAGGAAACCACACCCAATCCGCACTTCTTGGAAGGTCAACACTGGTCAAAGATGACTTCCTGTCCAGTTTCTACGTCCTCTTTACCCTAGGACGTCTTCCTTTCAGCCGCATGTGTGAGAAAGAGAGAGGGACTCTTTCTGCGCAAGAAAGAGAGAGATATGTGTGTGATGATGAAGTGTCCAAATGAGGAGAATTCTCCTTGTATTTATATGAAAAACGTTGAGGTTGAATAGACATGATTGTTGGGCTTATGAGCCTACATAAGTTTCTAGACGACTTTGACAATTTTCCCATAAATGAAATAAATTCATATCTCCATAAATACTTATCATAATTGGATGATCTTTAGATCAATCCTACACCTCTCAATGAGAGGAATCTAGGAAAAATATCAGTAGTCACAAATAAGGTGATCCACATGCAGTTTGGCCCTAGTTTCCAATTTTAATAGATAGCATATCCTTCTCTAATTTTATAGATTCTTGAATTTTTTAGTTAAGATATTTTTGTTCTGCTCTGTTGACAAACATGGCTATAGATAGGTTTAAGGTTGAAGTGTAATACTCTATGGATAAGAGGTCATTAAGGTCAGAATCTTCAAGGATCTTATTTAGAAAAGTAGTGAAAATTGATTTAATTAATTTAACTTTTCTTTCTTCTCCATATTAAACACAATAATTTCCTTAAGAAGAGTAGCAAGTGACTTTTACTCACCAGGTTTATTGATAAGATCCCTCTCAAAGGAATCCCAACTATATATTGAAGTGACATGCACATTGTAATACTATGTGGGTGCTTTGTTATCAAAGGTATAAGGAAATAGCGTACAAACCACATATTTGTGCTACACATTCATTAAACATAAGGCTAGATAAAATTCTTTATGTGGTCTTCAGGAGTAATAACCTTATTGCGATAAAATTATGGTAAGAACCTTATTAGTTGCTTTGGGAGATCATGTAGATTGCCTACAAGGTTGAGGTATCCTTGTGACATCCATCTAGGATGGGGATGGCCCATCATTATATATGGTATATCTTCATGATCTTGTTCATCTTCATACTTAGAAGAATAATAGTTATGTTCAATGTGATTTATTTCACCATCAATGTCAAATAGTGTGTGAGTAAAGTGTAGGTTTTAACCCCGTATAGAAATTACCTGCATACGAATTCCAAATCACAGAAAAATAAACAATATGAGAGCATAACACATAAAAACACATATGCACAGAGATTTTCCCCTGGGTCCTAAAACCAGGACTACCAGCTTGATTTTTCATTATATTCCTTTCAATGTTACAATACATATTTATACATGCCGAAGCATCCAATACCATGGACCGAAAACCACCGCGTCCAAAAAACATGTGCGAAAATCATGCACAAAACCATAGGTGGGTCCGCCCAACCTAACATAGGGTCCAAAACAAAAATTTTCAGGGGCACTTCCCCGGACCCCATAAAGTGGGGTTACGGGTACCCCTCAAACCCCCTATTAACTATGTGGGAAGAATATAACACAACCCAACAATCTCCCACTTGTTGTTTTCTTTCCACAGGGGGCCACAGGAGAGCTTAGTCATTTTTCCACCCCTGAAACTCCCATTGTTTCTCTACACCAAGAGAACTTCTCAGAGCTCACAGATTATGTCAATGCATCTGTATTATTCTTCAAAGTGTCCACCTTTACTAGCAACACCTTTTTGTCTTCTATCATATCCCTCACAAAGTGATACTGAACATCAATGTGCTT
>APFE030750340.1:0-20272 GCA_000404065.3 Pinus taeda
AGAAGGATAGCTCTTATTTGGTTTGTTTGTCATTAGAGAGTCTTAGACTCCTAGGAAGGTTAGATTTGCCCGCAAGTATAACTCATTCCGCGTGACATGGAGCTGCAAAGCATCCGTGAAAATCGGCAAGCTGCGCAGCAGAGGAGGATCGAGCTCACTACCTTGGAGCAAGAGATCAAAAACGATTGTGAGTCTTGGTTAGATCGAGTCAATCTACACTTAGAGAAGCTACTGGAGAAGGAAACCAGGAACAAAACCATACTGAGGAGGATGGCTTTTCATTACAGGGCACGAAACATGAGCACAAAGGCCCGAATAAGGAGCTTGAAGGCCAAAATGAGCAAAGCAACAAAAGAGGCAAAAGAGATTAAAGAGCAAGATCAGCTTTGAATCTTGGCTGAAGCTTCCTTGGCACAGAATAGAACTTCATAGAGGACCTCCAACCTAAATTTCAATGAATTTGGGAAAATTTTGGTCACATGACAAATTTTTGGCACAAACACGGGTTTTTTCTCTATACGCGCCGCGCTACCGGCACGACACGTAGGATTGGGAGCTCCAAATGAGAAATGGTTTGCATTTTTTGATTCAACATGCAAAATCATGACTAATGGCACTCGGAGCAAGAAATTTGGAGAATATCTTGGCCAGCAAAAGGGCAAAAAACACAAAAATGGCTTCACTGCCCCTATTTTGACACACAGGAAGCAGTCTTGGGAGAATGAAGATTTGGAGGGGCAAATGAGCTCCAAATTCAAAAATTCCACTTGGGTTGGAAAGTAGACAGGACAGTATTTCTAACAGGAACACTTGGGCACATTTTGGACTCCTAAAAGTTCCTGAAAACTAGCCTCAAAGTGGCGTAGTGCATACAGAAAAGGACGCGACACATATAGGAAAAAAGGCCCAGAATGCCTCTGTTTCGTGAAATTTCGCTTCCCGACTTTTTGTAAGTGGGCCATATGCACTTCCATTTTTCAATACCTAAGGCAGTCTTAAAAGTATTTTCACTCCAGATGGTCAGTTATCCAAGTGGCAAAGGAAGGCAAACGGCCACCCAAGCTATTTGTCATGTTTGTGGCGATGCACCTGTAGCTGCTGTTTGGCTCTTCACCTTCATTTTGTAATGATTCGAGTAACTCCCCAACCCTTGGGCATTCTATGTCTTCATGGCACATTCTATATATTGTATGCAAACTATTTGCAAAGGGTTGGTTGGCTTGTAACTTCTGGGAGACTGTGGGAAAGAAACTATGTTTCTGCATTGTATATTGTTTACAGAGGATTAATGAAAGGCAGTGTCTCTGTTTCATGAGATTCATGTGGTTGTGAGTGTATAAAATGTATCCCTTATGTTTCATATGTATCTTGTTATGTTTCATAGCTCATTTCATATTCATTTCCATTGAAATTTTCTAAGTTAGATAAGGTAGAATTCAATTTTATTGCTCTGCATATGGGAAAATTTCATGTTCAGTGTTCATTCTTCTGTTGAAAAGGATTCATGTTGTCCATGCCCTTTACACCCTCTTATTCAATCTCTCCATTCCGCACTATCTTAAAATAAATTTCTAGGCTTTCCGCCTACCTTGCCTCATGAAACAATCTGTGCCTTTGTATTAATTTCTCTATTCATTGAGGTCCATTGGTCCCATACCATCCCATAAACACAATCATTCATAAAAATCACTTCTTGTTTCCATATTCATTTTCTAGCCTAAGATAAATAGTTCACTATAAGTCATCTCAGGCCATTTCATTTATCAATTCACTGAGTGTGACTCGGAGAGAGCCCTCTCCTGTTCTGGTAGGGCTAGCTACCAGATTGAGCGTGGTTTGTGGTTACCCTGAATTTTTCCTTCTTTTAGCCTAAGGCGGATTTAGGTGCTAACATAGTGGCGATTCCGTTGGGGAAAAATCGAATCCCCTTGCTTCTTAATAATTCTAAGCTTTTGGATGATAAGTTTAGGATTTGATAGGCTGAGTAAAGTAGGTTGTGTTCGTTGATTTTTCTTAATAGCACACTCTTTTCTCGAAGATACACCAGAGCTAATCCAGATCCCGACCCTCCGCTCATCTACAAAAATCCCAATTTGATTTCAAGAAATCGTCGTCAAGAAAGCTCTATATCACCCGTGCTCAAATCTCATTCATGCCTGGACATTTTTGAGTATATTGAAGAGATAGAGTTTGATGAGCAGTTTGAATTATCGTTGTTTGAAACCAAGTCTGAAAGAGCGGTTGACTCCACTATCCACAATCCATAGTTTCTTGTAGACTTGGAGACGGAAAGGGCTAACCGATCTATTGATAACTACATAATAGCTCAGCTTCAAACTCCACTTGCTAGCCCCTTAAAACCTGTGCACACTCCTCCAACACCTCTGAGGACAAATCCACCAAGAGTGATGGCTTACCGTTTCGCACCTCTTGTTTTGCCTCAAACTTTAGATGATATGCCCGCTGATTACGAAAGAAAAATCCCATTGTTTTATGGCACTCCTAATGGCATTACTGCGCAACAACATGTGGACAGAATGGTAGACTTCTATGAACTTCATGAGATAGATGCAGGGAATGTGGCGATGAGACTTTTTGTACAAACATTTGCAGGTGAAGTAAGGAAATGGTTCAGAGGTTTACCGGCTGCACGTATCGCTACCTTGGCAGACCTACAAAGACAATTCTTAAACCACTGGGAAGTGAAAAAGAATCCTCTTCAAATTCTGTCCGAATATGAGAAAATCAAGAGAAACGTTGGTGAGTCGATCCAAGATTATTGCATTAGATTCAATACAGTTTATAATAAAATTCTAGATAATCTAAGGCCACGTGTGGGACTAGCCATGTTGAAGTTCCCGGATGGTTTTCATGCTAATATGGCTTATCAATTGAGAGAAAGAGAACTGGCTACAATGGAAGACATGCAGAAGATAGCAGTCAGCGTTGAAGCAAATCTGCTGACCAAGAGAGCTAGAGCAAAGGCAGAAAAGAAGATCACTGCAAAAGAAGAATCTTCCTCAGTAGATCAGCTACTTCGGAAGGTAGAGCAGATGCTTGAAAGAGTGAAACTTGATAAACCGGAGCCACAAGTTAGAAATCCTAACTTCCGTGGCCAACAACAACCACAATATAGAATAAGACAGAGAGATCAGCGAGCTCAAGAGCCGATTGCACAACAACCAATACAAACACCTTCGCAACAAAATTTTGTGCATGGACCGGAGTCAGATGAAGACGGGAATGTAATAGGTGAAGAAAATCATCTCTTTACTCCTGACTATTTGCCTACTTATCTCACTGAAGAGGAGGAGTATGCAGAGAATTCAACTGCACACAAAGATGGAGATTTCATTCTAGCAAGCGACACCGTCTTGGAGGAGCAATCAGACGAATACCAAAGAGCCTACATGAATGCTTTGTCTACCCAACAGCAGTGATATTCACTTAGAAACAGGGATGTGCCGGTCATACCCATTCAGAAAAAGAAGGATGCTAAAGCGCCAAAGAATGATTCATCAGGTACACATAGGAGAGGAAAGGAGGTGGTTGAAATGGAGAGTAGCAAATCAACATCAGCAGAACCAGCACATCAGCAAGTTACATCGAAAGAAAGGGAGAGGAAAGAAATCCCAGTCAAAGAGGTAGAAAGGATTCCCACTTTCAATTTAGAGAATGAGATTTCCAAGCTAAAAATATCCATCCCTTTGACTGAAATATTGAAGAACAATAGTTATAAAGGACAAGTATCTAAAATGTTAA
This sequence comes from Pinus taeda, assembly GCA_000404065.3. Taxonomy (NCBI): domain Eukaryota; kingdom Viridiplantae; phylum Streptophyta; class Pinopsida; order Pinales; family Pinaceae; genus Pinus; species Pinus taeda. Next base: position 3,763 of record APFE030750340.1, read on the forward strand.
ATTTGGACCCAATGTCCGACATGGTGAATGTCGAAGATGATCAACTTGAAATGATTTTTGGGCCAGCATCAAATGGTGAGTCTCATGATAGCGATGTGCCACCTTTTTACATTAGTTTAAGGTTGCATGATTTTGTGTTACATAACGCCATGTTCGATTCCATAGCCTCTCACAATCTCATTTCCAAGGCAATCATGGACAAGCTTGGTCTGGACATCACCCACAATATCATGATCTCTATTCATTTGATTCCAGGAGAGTAAGATGTATAGGTCTCATCAAAGACTTGGTTGTGAGTTTGGATCAGCTCCCCATGAAGAATGTTTTGATGGATATTGTGGTGGTAGACATTCCTCCAAGGTTTGGCATGCTTCTTTCCAGGTCTTGGGTAGCGAAACTAAAAGGGACACTACAGCTAGATTTCTCCTATGCAACGATTCTAGTATTTGGACAAATGAGGAAATTATATCGGGATCAAAAAATGAAGTACATGATCACAAGCAAGGAGAAACCAATAAATCATCCTATTAACTATGTACATATAGATTTAGAGTCTTTTGTTTTATATTTAGATAGTTTAAATGATATAGATAGTTAGTTAGTAGAAGCAGATGATATCGTGGAAATAACAAAAAATTTTAAAGAAGTTTTGAAAAAAGAAGAAAAACAGAACACCGTTGGGCAATCAGCTGAAAGCAATGGAAAACAAGAAGACAAGGCACAACAAACATATTTTCAGCACTTGCAAGAGGAAGAAGAAGGTTTGTGGACCATGGATTTCGATGGAGCGGTGGGAAATGATGGCGCCAGAATTGGAATTTGGATACGCAGTCCTTTCTCCGCCCCAAACAAGGTCCCTAGTAACATACAGGTATGCTCTTACAAGTTGGCTTTTGAATGTTCAAATAATGAAGCTGAGTATGAAGCTCTGATTGTTGGCATAAAGATTCTAAGAAAGCTGAACACTAAGAGGATTTCAGTATATGGTGACTTTCAATTGGTTATCAAGCAGGTCAGAGGTGAATATCAAGAAAAGCATCCTAGGATGCGGGCCTACCGTAATGCAGTCCTAGACATTTTGAAATTATTTTCACAATACACCTAGACATGTGTGCCTCACATACAAAATAGAATTGTTGATGCTCTTGCTAAGGCAATGAGTAGTTTAAAAATCCCAATGAACTATAGTAACAAATTCAAAATCCATGTCAAGCACCCTCCAATTGTTCCAGAAAATCAGAGATATTGGCAAGTGTTGCAAGATGATGACGAGATTGATGATTTTCTGCCAAACAAAGGCAAGTTTAAACAGACCTCAATTGATGAAGAAAATGACGATGGAAAAGGAAATGGTACAGATGAAATGCAGATCAATGAAATGGACGTGTTGCAGCTATAGAATAACATTATTCCCAAAGGCTTGATACCTCTAGAAGAACTCTTCGATCAGGGTGATGTAGCCCGAAAGCCGATATTGTAGCCAATAGAGAAGGGTGTGGACGAGGTCAATATTGGGATAGCTGCAAATCCTAAATTGGTAAAATTGTCCAAAGCATTGCCGCCAAAGATCAAGGATAAATATATCAGTTTGATGTCTTCATTTGTATGTGTTTGCTTGGGACTATTCCAACTTAAAGACGTATGGCACCAATATAATTCAGCACACTATACCCGTCAAGCCCAATCAAAAACCATTTAGACAGAAGTTGAGAAGGCTAAATTCAAAGTTGTTGCCATCTATTGAAAGGGATATCAACAGGTTGTACAAATCAGGGATCATTGTGCCAATCAGATTTTCAGATTGGATCTCTAACTTGGTGCCCGTAAGGAAGAAGACAGGTGAGATTCTCTTATGCATTGATTTCAGAAATCTCAACAAAGTTTCATTGAAGGACAACTATCCACTGCCCAAAATGGACCATATACTTCAGTGAGTAGTGGGGGCATCTCGCATGTCACTGCTTGATGGTTATTCCGGATATAACCAATTTTTTGTGCATGAGGATGACTGAAACAAGACAACGTTCACCACTCCATGGGGTACCTTTCATTACGCGAAAATGCCTTTCGGTTTGAAGAATGCAGGTGCTACATTTCAGCGTGCTATGGACTTGGCTTTTGCAAACGAGAAGGATGTCTTTTTGGTGGTGTATTTGGATGATTTGACGGTGTTTTCTAAATATGATGAAGAGCACATGTACCATCTTAAAACTATCTTCCTAAAGTGCAAAATATATGGCTTGTTGCTGAATCCAAATAAGAGCTTGTTCGCCATGGAAGAAGGCAAACTACTAGAGCACATTATCTCAAAGGATGGCATCCGTATTGACCTGGCACGTGTGCAAGCAATTCAGCAAATAGATCTACCCCGGAATAAAAAGGAGATACAATCATTCAATGGCAAGATGAACTTCCTCCGCCACTTTGTACCCAATCTCGCGGAGCATCTAAGAGAAATGACAAACATGCTTAAGAAGGAAAGCCAAGTGAAATGGACGGAAGAGGCGGTAAAATCTTTCAATTTGGTCAAATTGGCTCTTTCCTCAACACCAGTTCTAGTCAGCCCGGACTATACTCAGGATTTCATATTGTTTACATTTGCTTCAGAGCATACTATGGCAGTGGTATTATTGCAGAAGAGAGATGATCATGAAAGACCCATTGCATTTTTCAGCAGAGCTATAAGAGACACAGCTTTAAAGTATAACATCATTGAGAAGCAGGCTCTTGCACTTGTGAAGGCATTGAAAGATTTATGGGTGTATATTCTACATTCTCACATTCTAGCCTATGTTCCTAACGCTATTATAAAATATGTTTTAGTGCAGGCTGATCCGGAAGGAAGAAGAGGCAAGTGGATTGCAGCCTTGTTGGAATATGACGTAGAAATAAAGCCCACAAAATTGGTTAAAGGACAGGGATTGGCGAAGCTAATGGTTGAATCAAAATTTCATGTTTTAAACATAAATCTGATCACTACTTTGTCCGATGAGAACGATGAAGAATCGTCAATTCAGGTATCTGAAATGTTTTCTCTTTCTCCATGGTATTCTGATATCATATATGTGCTCAAAAATTTTTCACCTCCACCCAACATGACTAGAAACAAAGCGAGAACACTCAAGTTGAAGGTTGCCAAGTTTTGCATTCTTAATTCAGCACTATATTGGAAAGATCCCAATCGTGTTTTGTTAAATTGTTTGGTGGAAAAGGAAGCAAAGCAAGTCATGGAGGACTGCCACCAAGGAGACTTTGGAGGTCACCTCTTTTGGAAGTCAACAACAAACAAAATTTTGAGAGCGGGTACTATTGGCCGACATTGTTTGCTGATGTATATAATATTCTTAAACGTTGTCATAAGTGTCAAATTTTTGAAAGAAAGCGAAAGTTACAGCCTCTACCACTCAAGCCCATAGAGGTGAGCACCCCTTTTCAGCAATGGGGGTTGGATTTCATTGGGAAAATTCATCCCACTTCTTCTAGATAGCATAGATGGATCCTCACAACCACAAATTACTTGACAAAATGGATTGAGGTGATTCCCACCAGACAAGCTACAGATGTAGTAATCATTTCATTCCTAAAAAATAACATCTTTTCTCGCTTTGGTTGTTTGAACAAGCTAATCACCGATAACGCAATAGCTTTCAAATCAAAGAGGTTGGTAGAGTTTTGTCATAAATATCACATTATTTTGGGTCATTCAACTACCTATCATCCGCAAGGAAATGGACTGGAAGAATATTCAAACAAATCATTGGTCAACATAATCAAGAAGCTGCTGGAAATGAACAAGAATAGCCAGCATAAGAGGTTGGTAAATGCGCTTTGGGCAGATCGGGTCAGCCAAAAGAAATCCATAGGTACGTCACCGTTTGAGCTTGTTTATGGAGTTGATACAGTATTTCATTCCTCTCTCGCTGCCTCGGTTGTCAAACTTCTTCAGGAGGCCGGCAATGAAGAAGATTCCATGCAAAGGAGCCTGAATCAAATGGTCCACTTGCAACAGACCAGAGAAGAATTTTTCAAGAACACATCCAAATTGCAGGAGAAAATCAAGAAAATTTATGATAGAAAGGAAAAGGTGGATAAATTTCAGGTGGATGATGTAGTGCTAAAGTGGGATGCAAGGAATGAGGAGAAAAGCAAGCACGGTAAGTTCGAGAACCTCTGGAAAGGTCCTTTCAATATTGAAGCATATCGGGGACAGAATGCCTTTCTTCTTAAGGAAATAAATGGAGAATATTGTCCAGGAGGGCCAATCAATGGTCGACTGCTCAAGCGCTACCACTTCTAATTTTTTAATGCCACTTCCGCTGTCATTGTAAATACCATTTTATTTCAGTTTCGTTAGAGTTGTTCAAACTAGTCTTTAAGTCATTTCAATGTCAAGTTTGAGTCAGTTTTTTTTTTGGTCATTTCAGTTTCATAAATGAGTCAGTGTCCTGTATTATTTATCAAAATGGTGACTCCATAGCCCAATGGATGAAGACAATGTCTATCTCCTCCAGAGATCTGTTGTTCTTGGCACCTCCAAGGAGCTACCATCCCCTATTGGAGCCAATGTTAGAGTCGGTCTGGTCAGTCCTCCGTTAGAGATCAAAACTCTTTATGCATTTCATGATTAGGTGTCCCGCTCCATTCTCCCAGTTGCATTCCGCTAGGGGCATGCCATAATGTGACGGAGAAGGTCATGATAGTCATTCCCCCTCATGTCTGGCTCCTGCTGGCTCACCCCTTTTGTCAATCATCATCAAAGTCCATGATAGTCAAGGTCTGGTCCTTTAAATGACAATGGTCATTTTGAGGTCTAGGTCTAGGAATTTGTCAATTTGGTCTTTGAACATGTCTAGTAAAGCCATGCAGGCCAGAGTGAGGCCCTTACATAGTTATGGTTCAGATAACTTCATCATCATGTGGATAGACTCCGACTCTTCTTCAAAACTCTATTTTGAAGAAAAGTCAAACAGTGTCATTTATAACAAAATTTTCAAAAAAGTCATCAGTTGATTTTTTCGGATGTAGTCATGGTCTCCGTGGCCAAAATTCCTGTCATGCAATCCCCACAAAGAGTGCCGAAAGTTGCATCATTCGAGCTAAAATTTCAAAGGGAAATTGAAAATCAGTGTGTTTTAAAGTCAATGAAAAAGTGGAAAACTCAAACATTAGAAAAGTGGGTTTTTGAAAAGGAAAAAATTAAACCCATCCCTTCCAAGGCTATATATACAAATTTTTGTCAAAAGCAAATGCATTGTGCCATTACAAGTCTTGGAGAAGTGTTGGAAAGGCGTGAGTGTGCATTGGTGAGAGATTGAGTAAGTTGGAGGCAACCTTGGAGGGCGCGGCGAATATAACCAGGAGTGCGGCGCACACAGAGGGCGTGGCGCACATGCAGCCTGCCCACAGTGCAATTTTCTTAAGGGCGCGATACATACCCAGGGCATGGCGCACTGGGCTTTGCGCGCGGTGCATACAGACATAGGCATAAACGAGGAGCTGGAGTCAGTTTGGAGTTAATTACAGGGGCGCAGCACACACATAGGGCGCGGTGCACATAGCACCCGCCCACCGTTCAAACTTATAACTAGCGCGGCACACACCCAGGGTGCAACGCACATAGACAGGGGCACGACGCAGAGAGACAAAGCGCCCAAAACATGCCAAAACTCCTTCAAATCTTTTGTGAAGTCCCTCTAATTGCAAGGTAGGCTCCCAAAATCACTTGTGCATCAAATTTGATAAAGATATGGTGGGTTATTTCTGGTGATCGAATGCAAAAACGTTTCATAAAGAAAACACAAGAAGACACAAAAGAAAAATCATTTAGCTAGGATTTTGTAACAGTGTCATTGCTGCTAAGACTTGATTTTTCCTACCCTGCCCCTGTTCCTTATTCCCCCATGTCATTTATCCTATTATCACTACCCTAACACTACCAAACACATATTCCCTTCCCCTCCTCATATTGCTCAATAGAAACCCCAAACCTTACCCCATCAAAATACCCCAAACTCCTCCCATATCTCTAACAAATTTCTCCCTATAAACCTTATCCCCATTTCATCACTCCCTTCCTAACAATCCATGTTTCATTTTTCCCCTTGGTAACAGATATTACAAAGGCACCCAGCCTCACACCATCATCAAAGGGGTAGCCTAATCATAGTCCACATTGCAGTCATGTCATCACAACATTCGTCTGAGTCTGAGATGGAGACACAAAGTGACTTATCCTCAGAAGAGCAGGCTCCCAAGAGAGACCACAAGAGTGGCAAACATGTCAGGGACGAACTGACTACCCTCACCGAGCTACAAGCATTCCCTCTTGCCATGTCATGCCTCCAGCACCTATCATGTTTTGAATTTTTTCAAAGGGTGGCAAATGTCAAATTTCATCATGAGCTGGCCCGTTTATTTGTGCTTCATCTACATGGAGGTTAGTCTACCTTGGTCGTGGTCACTTTCGCATTGACACCCGAAGCTATATAAGTGGCAACAAGTATACCAAATGTTGGGGGGCAGTGGCATAAGAAGAAGAAGGTGGAAAGGAAAAACTATGAGCCTTACATCAAAGCCAGATTCTTGAATGAGCTCACAAGAGTATTTCGCTTCAAATACTTGAAAAATGAGTATGCTCCGCTCATGAGATTGATCATGAAATACTTCAGCTGTGAGCAAAGGTTTTCTTGACTGTATGCCTATAGCATCTACTTGCTCATGCACTTTACCAAGGTGAGGATGATGAACCTCCCATTTTTCATATGCAGGAATATAGAGAGGATGAACACCTTCATGTTGCATAAGACCCCTCAGCAGCAGCTTAACAGTGTGTATCACTTCGCTCTAATTCAGATTTTGGTAGATCATCAGTTGGGATTGCAGGGCATTGCTTGGGAGGACTTCATCTCCCGTGACTTCTTCAGCACACCACAAATGCTATCAGAGCCCGAGCAAGAGTTGGGTGGTCCTTCTTATCAACATGAGCATCATGAGACCACTACCATGCCAGTTTTCATTACATATCAGAGAGGCAATAGGCACTTATTTGCAGCAGCAAAGCGAGTGTTATCTCCACCTGGGGTGGAAGGGTTCTCACTTTCGGCATCAAATACACAAGTATTCTACAAGGGCAAGAAGCCTGTGCATGATGAGGGACCATCAGGTGTACAGGAGACCAATGTCATCCTCATTCAGGATGAAGAGACAGAGGCAGAAAATGCCAAACTTAGGATGACCATTCAGGAGCAGGACTCGGAGATACAAGACTTGATACTCAATATGGAGAGAGCTAGATGGGTCATAAATTATCTAGAACAGAGAAAAAAATAGCTTGAGGACCAACAGACGATCATGGAGCTGCAAAGCATCCATGAAAATCGGCAAGCTGCGTAGCAGAGGAGGATCGAGCTCAGTACCTTGGAGCAAGAGATCAAAAACAACTGTGAGTCTTGGTTAGATCAGGTCAATCTACACTTAGAGAAGCTTCTGGAGAAGGAAAAGAGGGACAAAACCATATTGAGGAGGATGGATTGTCATTACAGGGCACGGAACATGAGCACAAAGGCCCGAATAAGGAGCTTGAAGGCCAAACTGAGCAAAGAAACAAAAGAGGCAAAAGAGATTTAAGAGCAAGATCAGCTTCAAATCTTGGCTGAAGCTTCCTTGGCACAACATAGCACTTCATAGAGGACCTCCAACCGAAATTTCAAGGAATTTGGGAAACTTTTGGTCACATGACAAATTTTTGGCACAAACACAGGTTTTCTCTCTATACGCGCCGTGCTACCGGCACAAAACGTAGGATTGGGAGCTCCAAATGAGAAATGGTTTACATTTTTGGATTCCACATGCAAAATCACAACTATTGGCACTCAGAGCAAGAAATTTGGAGAAGCTCTTGGCCACCAAAAGGGCAAAAAACACTCAGAAATGGCCTCACTGCCCCTATTTTGACACACAGGAAGCAGTCTTGGGAGAATGAAGATTTGGAGGGGAAAATGAGCTCCAAATTCAAAAATTCTACTTGGGTTGGAAAGTAGACAGAACATGATTTCCAACAAGAACACTTGGGAACATTTTGGACTCCTAAAACTGCCTGAAAAATGGCCTCAAAGTGGCGTGATGCATACAGAAAAGGACGCGGCACATATAGGAAAAAAGGCCCAGAATGCCTCTGTGTCGTGAAATTTCGCTTCCCGACTTTTTGTAAGTGGGCCCACTCATATGCACTTCCATTTTTCAACACCTAAGGTAGTTTTAAAAGTATTTTCACTCCATATGGTCAGTTATCCAAGTGGCAAAGGAAGGCAAACAGCCACCCAAGCCATTTGTCATGTTTGTGGCGCTGCACCTGTAGCTGTTGTTTGGCTCTTCACCTTCATTTTGTAATGATTTGAGTACTCCCCAACCCTTGGGCGTTCTATGTCTTCATGGCACATTCTATATATTGTATGCAAACTATTTGCAAAGTGTTGGTTGGCTTGTAACTTCTGGGAGACTGTGGGAAAGAAACTATGTTTTCTGCATTGTATATTTTTTACAGAGGATTAATGAAAGGCAGTGGCTCTGTTTCATGAGATTCATGTGGTTGTGAGTGTAGAAAATGTGTTTCTTATGTTTCATATGTATCTTGTTATGTTTCATAGCTCATTTCATATTCATTTCCATTGAAATTTTCTAAGTTAGCTAAGGTAGAATTCAATTTTGTTGCTCTGCCTGTGGGAAAATTTCATGTTCAATGTTCATTCTTCTATTGAAAAGGATTCATGTTGTCCATGCCCTTTCGACCCTCTTAATCAATCTCTCCATTCCACACTATCTTAAAATAAATTTCTAGGCTTTTCACCTACCTTGCCTCATGAAATAATCTATGCCTTTGTATTGAGTTCTCTGTTCATTGAGGTCCATTGGTCCCATACCATCCCAGAAACACAGTCATTCATAAAAATCACTTCTTGTTTCCGTATTCACTTGCTAGCCTAAGATAAATAGTTCCCTGTAAGTCATCTCGTGCCATTTCATTTATCAATTCACTGAGTGTGACTCGGAGAGAGCCCTCTCCTGTTCTGGTAGGGCTAGCTACCAGACTGAGTGTGGTTTGTGGTTACCCTGAATTTTGCCTTCTTTCAGCCTAAGGCAGATTTAGGTGCTAACAAGAGGGGTATGGTTTGGTCGGTCGACGAACAATATCGCTAAATACAGTGCATCAATATAACTCCTCTTTGATGCCATCACACATGGCATATGCTGACTTGTCGTCAGGCTAGACTCATAGCTCGCCATTCTACAACTCATTGGCATCTATTCCGTGCGAAATCCAGCTATCTATCACATGTTCCTAAGAGTCAGGATTTTGGAAAGACAGTTTTATTTCATTCAATATCAACATATTTCTAGAAGTTTAAACACACTGACAGACTCATTGACAAATTACGTGTTAGATAGACATTTGTGACATTTATAAAAAGAAGCATCACCTCAATATATGCAGCAGGATCATGTAACTTAACCAAAATAAAGCTCCAAAAAGAAAAAATATATATATAACTGTTTATAGTTTATACATAATGTTCTGTAACTAAGACAAAATGAGTCAAATGACCCAAAACGCAAAATTCTAGAGGGCACCCTAGTCTAATAATGTTGGTGATAACAAGTCACCGCCTGTGCAATCATGCGTAAAAGCCTAGTCCATTGACTCGGCACTCCAGTAGTATGTCGTTGCAACTCCAGAGGCAGCTCATCGATCCTCACATCATGGATACCAAGGGTAAGACCCTCGACCTCGTCCTGTAGTGCTGAAAATGTCTCAACCATGTCAAGGTCGCGAAGGATGGCCCTCCCCACAAACTCTCTTGCTGGAGCGACCGCTGGGTCTCTGCGGCGTACTGCCAGTCAAACTGGTCCAATATCTCCATGAGCACATGGGTTTTGATTAGTCTTGGTCAAGAAAACATAAGAACATTATAAAGAACAATGAACAGAGATATGGCCAGAAGATTTACCCATAGCACCTAACTGCTCGCTAGGCGGCATAAACCATCTCCTGACAATAAAACCACTCGAAGAAAGTATCAGAAAAGGAAATCTAAGGCTGACCAGCATGCCTAGACATGAGGTCAACTCATCTCTGCATCCATGGTTCTATCGGTGGAGGTAGGCCAAGTGAGATGTACTGCGGCTGCATCAGTGGGATCCTCTCCAAAGTGAAAGCGGTCAAAATAGAACCATAACCGAAGTTCTTGGATCTTTCGCTTTTCACTTTGGTATTTGTTCTTTCATCACAGAGAGTACTGCATCACACCAGTTGAACACCTTCGGTTCAAGGCATTCGAAAGCATACTTCATGTAAGACTTGTTAGCTATGTGGAGAGTAGAACTACCAGCCAGTCTAGCAAAAGTGAACATAATGGTCCGCAAGGGCCAGTCAGTGACATCTCGGATATTGATCTTGTTGTCTGTACTCAGCTGAGATCCCTCTCTGCAGTGCCAGCAGATATACTCCCTCATGGACTCACCCCCATGGGCGGAGCCCGATAATGAGAGAGGGGCACCATGCCTCGATAAACCGGTTAGAAAATAGATGTCCACGATAGTCAAGGTTATCAATTTGCCCCTAATATGGAACACTTGGTTGATAGGATCCCAGGCATTGAGGAAATATTGCAACAAGCTGATTTGTTGCCTCATGCTAGAGATAGGGAAAAACTTCAACAAGCCACAGTTCCGCAATGCAGCTACTGTGCCCTGATCATGTAAAGCAACAGTTTCCTCTTCTTCATGCTCACATTCTCACCATGTAACAAGCATTTTGCTTCGATGAATCTCTGAAAACAAAACAAGATAAGAGTCAAGATCTTCGTTTGGTAAAAAACAGGCAAAAATCTATGAGAAAACTATACAAAAAGTTTCCTCCTTGCGCCCATCACACCCCAATAAGTGTACTGGGAGAGATGAATACTAACTAGTCAGTGAGAAGGCCAGTATGCATTGCATCTTTCGATTAAGGAAGGGTACGATGGAGCCAGGGCGATTTATCCAAACCCCAGAGGCTCAGTAGATCAATGAAACAGGCTCAGAATTCCAAAAGAAAAGAATGCAATTGAAGAGCACAAGTTTAGCTCCTACCTGGTCCAGACAGCGTCAAGAATCGTCCAGAATCTCTCGGAATTAGTTGGTGAAAATCGGGGGGGGGGAAAGCACCTCCAGAGCTCCAACAAACCAAGTTCAAATGAAATGGTAAAATGAGAAGTAAAAGTCACTTTTAATTTACCATTCATATAATTCTGGACAAAGTGAACTTGTTTGACTGGGTCAAAGTCGCCTAGGTTGGTTGGAGCCAGTACTCCAACATCCTTAGAGACTCCGGATACTCCGAACATTTCTGGTATCCCAGCCTCTAGAAATTTCGTAGCAACAAAAGGACATTACAACTGATCCTAGTGTGACAGTAAACACTTATATTCCTGAACCAACTCCATCTACAGCTGATTCAGAAGGTGTTACTCCCCAACTGTCTGCTACTGCAGAACTTATATCTTCTTCAGCGCCAGAAATATTTTACGGACCTGACGGTCTGCCTCTTCCTCCTAGATTAATTACCATGGAAGAGATTACGGAAGGTCCATCATCTAACACTCCAATGCAATTTGGAGCTGGGATTGCCCTGTGTCCTTCTTCATCAGAAGATATTCACCCGTCATCGAAAGTTCCTGAAGAATCACTAAGGAATCTTTCGGATAGGCTTAAGATGTCTGAACACCCGTCGACATCAAGAACTGTGTTACCCGACACAGCAGCAGCAGAAGCTCCTTCTACTACTCTGACAATGTTTGCCGGTGTGCCATCTGTCCCAACCATCTCTCAATCGCTGGATGGAGTCCATCCAGGGGCTGTTTCAATAGTATCGACTGTTCCCATTTGTTCGTCCAGAACTGTATCTGGAATCTCTTACATTGAGTCTCGACAAATTGATCCTTCATAGTGTCAATTGGGGCAAACCGGTCCCCAAAGGCAAGTCATTCCTTTGAGTACTGGATTATCGTCGTATGGAGGGTTGTATACCCTTTCATTGCCTTATTTGGAATGACAACCATGCGTGAGTTCACAACAAAATTTAGGTTATGCTAGAATTACAACTAGCAGTTGGGTGCGAATCCTGCCTCAACAACCAAGAGTTGCATGCTCAATGCAACAAAGTTTACCTATGACGAACATCCCCACTATGCTGGCTATTGTGGAATTATCACAAGTAAAAGCGTTGCCAGTTGTATGCCAACCTCAAGTTTCATAGGTTATAATGCAACAATCTCTTGTTCCTACGACACAACCGCAATCACAAACTAGTGGAATGGCACAGGTTCAAACGGGGAACTCCAACCACTATCTTGGTCAAACAGTCAGTACTGGACAACAAAACATAGCTTCACAACCATGGCTGGTGCAATACCAACAACCGCAATTCCAGCAAGCTTACCAAGGATATGAGCAACAACTCTTTGCAAGTAATGGGAAGCCATATCAACCATATCATAATGGTGATGCCCATCAACCTTACCAAAGTTACCAACATCAAATGCATTATGCTGGTATTCAAAGACCAACTGCTCAAGTGATTCCATCTTATCTTGATATGCTCAACCAAGCCTGAATCATCATTTTCCTTTTGTGGCAACTTTAGAGTTACCAGATTTAAATCGACTAACGAATGATCCAATTGCCTACATCCCTTGGTGGTGGCGATTCCACATAAACTTTCATCTGATATTCCTAAATTTAATGGAAATCCAGGTGAAGACCCATCAAACCATGTGATGACATTTCATCTATGGTGTTCATCAAACACTTTCAATGATGACTTGATCAGGCTTCACCTCTTTCAGCGAACACTAACTGGTCCGGCAACAAAGTAGTATATCGAATTGCCTAGAGATTCGTTTGATAACTTTAGTACCCAAGCCACAAACTTTTTAACCCATTTTCAGTTACCCATAAGGTATGAAACAGGATCCGAGCTACTTACCAATTTCAAACAAACGATGGCCACTCACATATCCAATCATATTCATGAATGGCGACAACATAGTAGAATGGTAAAAATGTATGTTCCTAATCAGCTATTGGCTGAATGGTTTATTAAGTCACTGTTACCTGCTATTACAGAATATGTGGCAAAGGGAGGAGCCGTCACTAAAGAGCAAGTTATTGCTCGTGCACAATATCTAGACTTGATCTATACTCAGTCTGGCACGCTCTACGATAAAATCCCTAATGCTCTTAGACCAAAATTTTTTATTCCTCCACCTCCTAAATCAAACAAAGACTCTCATGCTGGTGATGTTGTGATAGGTATGACAAGCACTAACTGTAAAGGCTACGTCGAAAAAGGCCCGCATGGTTTCGAGTCAAAACACAAATGAGGAACTTCTAGCCTCGGAAGTAAATGTCGTGTCCATAGAAAAAGGAAAAGAACCCAAGCAACTGGGAGGCAAGAAGAAAAAGCAAGGGAAGAAGAAAAACCAGGAGGACTCATCTCCTAGAAAATCTTCTACAAACCCTTATGGGGATAGGAAACCAAAAACTCCATGTCATATAAGTGACGAGGATCACTGGACCAGAGACTGTCCATATAAAGATGAACTTAGAAAATACTTCAAAAGTTGAAAAACCTCAGCTGTATTGACTGATTCGTTTGCAAACCGAGGAATAAATCTGGTAGCTAGAGAAAATGCTTCCCAGTCCCAAGTGCTAATGTTGTCAGTTTCAAAGCAACTGAATGATGCTCTGATATCGACAAGGAGTAAAGATTATGGGAATCCATAGATGTTGAACAACAAGGATAATGATCAACCTAGTAGTTCAACAACAACCTCGACCAAAGTTGTGCAACCCATCATTCCTGAATTAAAAATAAAACCGCCAAAGGGAGTAGTACAGAAATCGACGTTTAATCCTCGTTCCCGAGTAACAAAACGTTATAATATAGTGGAGGATTTATCCCAATCACCCTCCGCGATGTCGACTCTTGAGGTACTGCAAAATTGACCCTCCCAAAAGCAGGCTTTATTCTCAGCAATAGGTGGGATTGACCCAACGGATTCCAATCTTGTATCTTTTAATCACAAAGGATATGACCCTCAGTTACCAGCTCAACTAGCCTTCCTCATTCAAGTGAAAGCCCTCAACAAAACTGTTCATAGAACAGTTATTGATGAGGGGGCATACACATGTATCATGTCGATGATTTCCTGGAAAACTCTAGGGTCTCTGTCCTTGTCACGATCATCGATGACATTGAAAGCATTTGATGGACGAACATACACTCCGTATGGGATATTAAGTAACTTGCAAGTCGAACTGGGGGGCAAAACAGTAGAAATCGATGTTGAAGTCATCGACGGAAAACTCGATTACAATATCCTACTGGGAAGACCCTGGATATATGCCACAGTAGCCATTGTCTCGACCTACTTTAGGAAAATTTCATTTCCTTCCCAAGGAGGAATTACAATCATCGACCAACAAACTTTTCTCCCCAACAGTTTGCAAGTTACGCGAGGCATTCCGATGATCCATGGAATCCCTAGTGCACTTCAAAATATCGGAGTAGGCCTACTAAAAGACCCCACATTAATGGGAACTTTTACCCTACCACCTCCAACCAATTTGGCTGAAGTGACTAACGTAGGAACCTGCAATATGATATCTTCCATTAAAAAGATGTTAGAAAACGATGTTAAAATGGATCATGTGCAGGTATTGCCTCTAACCCCATTGGAAATATTATAGCAATCAATGTTTTCAGCATGGGAGGCAAACCCGTATCAATGCTCATGAAGTGTTTGGATAGATAGGTCTAAGTAATATGGCACCCCTTCAGATCCTTGGTCACAAGTACACTCTACAGATGAAGGAATCATTCAATCGATGATGATTGATGGGGCACCATGGGAAGATTACCACCATCGTTCCCATCTTCTGAACTGGAAAGAAGATAATTCCAGCAACCTACACCATCCTTCAGTATTTGACTTTCTGACAAATACTGTAAATACGGTGGATTTCGAGAGAAACCTATCCAATATTGGAGAGACTACTACCATAAATATCTCAACCAAAGAAGATGTTGTAGACAATGTTCATGTTGGAAAATCTTGTTCTTCTTCAGAACTGGAAATATATAGCACTCTCTTTCGCGAGTTTAGAGATGTCTTTGCTTGGTCATATGATGAAATGCCAGGTATTGACTCGAGCATTGTTGAACATGAAATTAAGATGTATCCATATGTCAAACCAATACAACAACGGCTGCGGCAGGTGCACCCCAAGAAAGTCGTTTCCATCAAGGTAGAAGTTGAAAAAATCCTCCATGCTGGTTTTATTTACCCCATTCCTCTGATCGATTGGGTATCGAAAATTTTTCCTGTGATGAAAAAAACAAGGAATGATTAGAGTCTGCGTCGATTACAGGGATGTAAATCAAGCTTGTCCGAAAGACAACTACCCTACACCCTTTATTGACCAGATAATTGATGAATGCGCCGGATGCAAAATCTTTTCATTTATGGATGGATCTTCCATGTATAATCAAATAAATATCCACCCACACGACCAGTCAAAAACTGCATGCATTTGTCCATGGGGCACATTCGCATATCGCAAGCTACCCTTTGGTTTGAAGAATGCAGGGTCAACTTTTAAAAGAGCTATGAACTATGCTTTCCATGACATCAAAAACATCGTTCAACCATATCTCAATGATCTTCTGGCTCACTCGCGAAAGCAGACCGATCATCCACGGCATTTGAGAGCGATATTTCTATGTTGCCGACACTACAAGATACGACTCAATCTGCACAAATGCATGGTTTGTGTTAGTTCTGGTCGTTTACTTGGCTTCATGGTCTCAAAGGATGGGATTCGTCTCGACCCATGCAAGGTTTAGGAAATCATCGATTTTCCTCCACCTTCAAACTTGCTTCAGATTCAGAAACTCCAAGGGAAAGAAAACTTCCTTAGGAGGTTCATTCCAAATTACACCAAACTAGCTAAAGGTTATACTCATCTATTGAAAAAAGAAGTACCCTTCATTTGGGATCAAGTCGCGCAAGATTCCTTTGATGCTTTAAAGAAATCTCTAATAAAAGCGTCATTAATGTATGCCCCTGATTATAAAAAAGACATTAACCTGTATCTGGCTGTAGTAGATACAACCATAGAAATGGTTTTAGTTCAAGAGTATAATGGAATTGAAAATCCTATATATTATTTAAGCTGAAACTTAAATGATATGGAAATGAAATAATCCTATGTTGAAAAGATAGCCCTAGCAGCTGTTCAAGCAATACAGAGATTTCAACACTACGTCCTCTTCAGAAAAACTACCATTTTATCAGATTTCAACCCCATGACTTATATATTGTCGCGACAGTTGCTAGGGGCAAATATTCAAAATGGATAGAAATTCTACAAGAGTTTGATTTGGAATTCAAAAAATCCAAATCAAAGAAAG
>APFE030750359.1:3207-22951 GCA_000404065.3 Pinus taeda
GCAAGTTTGGAGATGCCTTCGCTTCTTTGATCCAAGTAAGTTCCTTTGTCGCAAACCTGCAAGCACAAACAAGGCAAACGATTAAATAGCACCTGAATATCCAATATTATAAACATATTTAACATGAAAGTCAAGGAGTCCATGAAACAAATAACATGAGATACTTGTTGAGAAAAATGAGCTTGATTGTATTAATTCAAAAGGAAAGAACCTTACAACCTTTGCCTTGACGCTGTACAAGCTCCTTCCAGGGTCCAACAAGAAGTTTCCTCTACTTTGACAAGCTTCACTCACTCCCTAATGGGGCTAAAAAGGTATGTGATCTCTCCTCTTAAGCTCAAATAGGAAGTCTTGATTTCACTAGCATTTACCCTCAAAAGTTCAGCTTCTAACCTCCCTGGCCACTGACACAATGCCTCAATTTATAGTGCAATGGAGATCATTTACCAGGTCCTCCTTCAAAGGGATAGAATCCTCCTTCAAAGGGATAGCTCCTCTCAACAGGGGATTAGTTCCTCCTATGATGGGATGCATGAACCACTTGGAGCGAACAATCCACGTAACAAATGCTTCTAGAAAACTCTAGAATTAACCCAAGATGAGTTTTTTAAGATAAAGATTGCGCCTTTTGATTTTTACAGGGGTACGCACCTTCCCCTTTACATACAGAGCGTATAAGTACGCAGATGACTTGAACAAAAGGTGCGGGCCCGCAGGCAAAAGTAAGAGAAAGTGCGGAACCAGAGTTACATTGCTTTTTTGATGTCTTTCTCTCATTTCTCAAGCTTGTTTTGAAGATCTGAGGTTTAAGACTTGCTTAGGAATCTAGTATAGGTGGTGATAGACCTACACCGACTGCAAATAATCAAGGTGACGATATTTTTGTGTAACAGTCATATATACCATAGCATTTTACCATGACCTTTCAAAAGCCTTCCAACTATGCACAGTTTTAGGAAAAACTCCAGGAGATTAGAGAATACTTGCCCCTACTTTAGATGTATATGCAGCCAATTATTAAGGAGATTTGACTCTTTGATAGTAATAAAATCTGCCCACAAAGGACAACTCGAACAAAAACTGATACAACTTGATTTGAAGATGCTTTTAAAACATTTGATTTTAATAATATATCGGCCTGCAACGTATATTATTTTTCATATAATACCAACAAGTCTTCTAACAAACGCAGAGCATACACTGTCTAGTACCACAATCCAACAGAAATTGTTAAGACACCGTATTCACCATACTATTTCATATATGCCACTTTTTCACTGCAAATTTTACATCGGAGGCAACACTCCAGGGACCGAGAATCACTACAACACATTATCAATACAACCCTCAAAAGTTCAACAAACTTTCCAACAAATATATACCACTGCTTGCATCAAAGATGAAATATTTGATGCCTATGACCGAAATACATCGACTTTCAATGTCGCTGGTTAACACTTCTCAATCTACGCTATCGAATTCAGATTTATTACATCAACCGACAATCTTTTATCAATCCTACAAACACTGTATGTCATGTACTCCGTTTCCAGACTCTCTGTCAAGTACGATTATTCTTACCAACGCTAGAAATGTCATTCCATCTACATTCTAGAGCAGTGCTACTTTGCAAGACAATTCATGAAAACACCCACAGATTTATGCAATTTCCTATTACTTCAGTTCACGATTTACTATACCATGATAATTATATGGCTTGAATCCTAGGTGTGCATGTGGAGGGATGGAGTTTCAGTGGTGTAATACCACTGTGACTGCAAAGCCTCTACATGATCGCGGACACAGCTAAACTGGCGCTTCCTTCCATGGTGTTTTCAGTACTACGGTTGCCGAATAGAAGTGCTAGCATCGATGGAACACTTTAACTTCTCTGAAATACCAACAGCGTTAATACCATTCAATAAAATGTTGATACCATTCGCATTCAACATATACCCTATTCAATACCACAGTTTTAATACCATTCAATACCACAACGTTAATACCATTCAATAACGCATTCAAATACTATTCAATAACGCAACATTGATACCATTCAATACCACAACATTAATACCATTCAATAACGCATTCAAATACCATTCAATAACGCATTTAAATGGAAACCATATAAATGTCGATACCAGGAGCTGTCTCCCACGCAGAGATACCATTCACATCTCTACAAAATTGACTAAAACCAACAGTGAAGCAAAACATATATAAAGAGTGCTGTAATTCTGTACCGGCCTAAGTTGTCACTCTCAATTTAAGATGTCATGTCTTACTTGAAAACAAAGTCTCACCTTGTCAAAATACAAGGAATTTATAGTAAAACCTTCTTCTCAACATCTTCAAGGACGAGGGCCCTAGCAGGCTTAGCCAGTAAATTAGTGTATTCCTGGAAAGGAGATTTAGAGAACCGGGTCTCCCTCCACAGGTCAGGTGTCAAAAATATGTAAGTTTTTAAGAGACACTGAAAGGTTGTCTTCCCAAAATGTTACCATTCACATTCAACATACCATTCAAATGTTATTATTCAAGCAGGAAACGTAGCGTTAATATGGTTCAACAGATATGGACAGCGTTCAAATGGAAACACATTCAAATGGAAACGCAGCGTTAATGTTATTATTCAAACAGGAAACACAACGTTAATATTCAAATGCATTCAATACCGCATACCAGGAGCTGGAAACTTCGGACCTTCATCGATGGTGGCGTATCTTTGCTTTACTTTGATTCCATGTCAGGCCTCAGCGCTAAAACAGGAAATACCAAGCGTAACAGTAGGAAATACCAAGCGTTCATCAAACAGTGGGAGCTGGGCGTTCATCAAACAGTTCTGACATCAAAACATTCTTCTGGGCGTTCATCAAATGGTTCTGATACCAATGGGCAGCGTAAGAGTAGGAAATGCCAAGCGTTCTTCATTAAAACATTCAATCGATTCCTACACGTGAATTGTTTCATTGATTCTGGACAGACAGAATCCTGACAAATTCTGCGTCTAGATCAACCTCTGCACATCGATTAATCAGTGCTAAAATTAAATTGCTTTAATTCATGACTTTGTTAGATGTAATTCTTCAGCACTCGACTTTACCAAGCAACTCCAAGTGTGAATTCACTACATAATTCTCACAAACAGAAATCGACCCAACAAATCCTGTCTTACTGTTATGAAATTCGATTGCACAAGAATCGATTTATTAACCTCAACAACGCTGTCATTTAGTTTAATTGTGATTGCCCATTTCATGCAATTCAACTAGCTTCAAATGCCTTTCCTCAATATGTGCAAACAAAGTCGATATGAATCGATACTCATTTACAAATAGAGCTTAAAATCTTTTAATACAAATATCGCTCATCATCCAAGAAAACAAAACATACTTCGATTACAAAATTCCTCTCATAGGCACACACAACAAATTGTTGCTAACATTTGAAGAGCATACGTTACAATTCTTCTCTTATAAACCAGCAAATTAAATACTAGCAAATTCATCATTTCAACTCTTAACAGAGAAATTGACCCATACATGAATCGACCAAGTTAAGGCTCATAACTCAAATCCAACACTTTCATAAAGCAAATGGTTCAAAGAAATTATGCAGGGCATGAGTATGCCGGCTCTGATTCCATGTTAGACACACATGGGCAGAAATAACAATATGAAAGATAATCAGGAGAGTACAATTTTTATTAACAAGAGATATACATTTATAGTACAATATGTGACCATTGGGTTTCACATCCCAAGGTCTCTTGGACTCCTTTTTTCCATTCGGCTTCCACACTAACCCATTGAGGATTAGGTGTCCAATAGTGCCTAGTCTATGCATAGCAATGCTCATAGGTATGACAGGCCGTGAAGCCCCGGAGGAGAGGCTTGTGTAGTTGGAGAAACTTGAAGAGGAATGGTTTCTAGTTGGCTTCCATCAGCAGGTGCAAAAGCAGCGAGAAAATGCTTGGCATGATCGACATATTAAGTGGCGCACCTTCAAGGTAAACGATTTAGTGTTACTGTATGACAGTAAGTTTGATAAATTCTCAGGAAAGTTCAGAATGCATTGGCTGGGACCATATGTTGTTAAGGAGGTCACAGATGAAGGTGTAGTGTAGTTGGTAAAGCTAAATGGAGAACCTTTCCTAGGTAAAGTGAATGGCAGTCGATTGAAGCCATACATAGGGGGGCCGGTTATCTGACTAGCCGATAGAAGCATAGTCTTCACACTCCAAGTAGTTGGAAGAAGGCGCGAGACTATAAACAGATGTAGGGGATGTAGGAACAGATGCAGGGAAGCAATTCCAACACCACGGTCTCAGAACAACGTGTACAAGAGATTCAGCAGGCAATCTCTCAGTGCGTTACCGACCTTACAACTATTCAAGCAGAGTTACAGGGTCCTCGCGCAAAGATCTCCGCACCGATAGAGTGACTCGAGGGGGAGTCATGATGTTTCTGTTGGGGGCCTATTGAGTGTGGAATCCCCCCAAGGCATATTTTGGGGCTTAAAGCCCAAGTTTTTACTAAGTCCATTGTAAAGACTGCACAAATTGTGGGCGCAAAGTGCGAAGTAATAATAGAGTCATAGGGTTGTTTTCCCTTGTTTTTGTAATGTAATGTCAGTTTGAAAGATCTACCCATGGTCCACTGACCATGGGATTGTAGTGGACCATGGGATTGTATAAATAGAGCGAGGCTCTAAGAGTAGAAATAATAATGAAGAAATATGAATCTAAGGAATTGATGAAGCATTGAGTCAAAGTATAAGTCATGTCTTTGGGTCGTAGAGTAGGAGAAGGCTTTGCAGCTGAGTGCGCAGAGGCCTACTAGTCCACAGTTGAGTGTGCGGACCCCTGCAACTGAGTGTGTTGGGCAGGTCGAGTCTATAAGTTTGGGAAGAATTAATAAAAGAGAGGTTTTACCATATTTTTGTGTATCTTTTCCTGTTTTATGTATTATTGGATATGAATTGCAAGTCTATTGTTTATTTACTAGGCGCACTCATGTGAATGAGCTGAATAAGTAAATATAACACAAGGAATCCTTTTACCCAAAGATAACTAACTGGTATAAGAAGATAAGTAAGATCCTGGGTGTGACTTAGAGAAATAGTGCATATCGCTGCTACAAGCAGTGCGAAAGCCCCTCAGCCCCTGGTTAGGGTTGCACGAAGGCAAGTATATCAAGTCGCGAAGACTAGGGAAGTGCGCAAAGTAACCTACGTGAAAAGAATTACAGTTGGACCAAGTCAACCCATTAGACATCTCAAGGGTGCAGAAACCTAGTTCTAGCACCCCCCATACTACTTCGGGTGAGACCTTAGTTCGCGCTCCACGGATTGTTACTGAAAGGGCCAATAGTATAGGGATTTGTTTGGCTAATTAACTTCGAACCTCAGTCAAGCCCCAACAAGCCAACAACTTACATATTCGATTTGATAATACAAAAAACCACTGGTCTAGGAAATGTTGTTCAATTAACTTCAATCTCACACCAAAACTTCTAACACCCATAAATGTTCCTCCTCTCTCCCTCAAAAATAAAAACAACTATCCAAGAAAATGAGTTCATTAATATGAAGCAATTTTCCTTAGCTAACTACCTACTATTTATTAAATCATTTCTTTTAATTAGATGTTGCACAATAATTTGTCACTGCCTTCACTCCCAGTCCTTCTACTGTGTCATGTGTCCAAGTCTAACATGCTCGTACTGAACAAATGCTCTCTTATGCTGCCAATTGACCCACTTTTCCTAAGTTATCTGCCTCATTGCGACTATGGACTTAATATACGTGGTGAAGGGTGATGATAAACAGTCTAGCCACGCTGCTAGCGCAGAAGTACATCTAATTCCTGCGATGGTTCGATTTCATGCTCCAACGCGAGGTTACTTGTGATCTTTAGCAATGATCTGACTGGATACATTTCTCACTAGCAATGTCAGTGCTAAGGCTCAGTTATGTACTCGCGATGATCCAAATTGGGCGGATTTGTTCCAACAGTCGGCCTTCTGGATGACTCCAGACCTAGTTGTTGGCATAGTTTGTGTCGCCCTTCCTTCTCTAGCATGGCAGTTTCGTCAATTGTGCTACCTTCTTTGGTGATAATCTCTCTCTTCCACATTTCATGGAGACTCCTTCTCGTATTTAAACACTCGCCTTTGATATGATCAGCTAGTTTTTTTAGTAGTTGGTAAATTCTTGGATTGAGTAGTGTTGTTAGTGCTTTTGATAGATAGATGGTGTGAGTGTGAACATGTGTGAGAGTGGTGATAACTTGTGGAAGGTTGTGAAGTGCCCTTGACTTGATGACAAATTTATGAGTGAGAGAGAGACTTTGTATGTTGGGAGATCCATCTTCAAAGGGTGAATGCTTGAAAAACATGCTGGCTGGATTCTTATGAGAAGGCTTGTGACATCAAGACTTTGGTTGTAAGCTTGCTCTTATTTCATTATTAATACAATCAATGATGTTTTCCTATGTCTTGTATGTAATTTACTTGATTGCGCATGACTTCTTGACTTTGTGAGTAAATAGATCATTGTTGTTTTCTGGTTACATGCTTTGTTGTATTTCTTTTGCATTGTTTCAGGTTGATCATTCATTGAGGAGAAGGAAGCGAAAGCTGGAGCAGCGCAACGGAACTCCATCGACCATCGGTTGAGGTAGGCCTCCAACTATGACTGTTTAAGGAAAGCTATTGTTGATCTGTCCTTGTTTGTGACAAGACCCACTCTAGGCTAGAGGGGTTTCCTCTGTCCACAGAGGGAACACTTTCCTGCATCACAAATTGGTGACTCCACTGGGGAGTCTATCCTATGTTCTTCTCTTTGCTCTTGTTTTGATTTTGATTTGGTCTCTCTTTGTTTTTGGGGATTAATTAGTAGTATTCTGAGTCACCTAGATTGATCTAGGAGGTCCTTCTATTATCTGTTAGATTGGCTGGTTTTGGTTTGGGAGGCTTTCGCTCGTTTGCCATTGTTTTTTGCATCATCACAGAACTTAGTCTAACAGTTGCGCTGATATCATGATCATGCTTTTGTGAAACCCTGTGCATCGCTGAATAACATCACACAGTCGCGAAAATCCTGGAAATCGGATCATCGCAGGAAAGTCGTGTACTTCCACGCTGACAACGCCCTGTTGCTACAACTAGCTGCTTATCAGTGCTAGTTGCTAGTGTTGTACTCGTGACGATACCTGTAGAATTGATTTTCTCAATTCTGCCTCCTGAGTTTGCCAATCCTTTTGATCCCATGCCTTTTTCGCTTGCTCAGTCATTTGTTTTTCACTGTTTATGGTCAAGGCACTCCTTCTTTGGCTTTGTTGAATGAATCTTGCCATTTTGCCTGGGTGACCTAGCTCATTATATCAAGTTTCTTGGATCAATGGTCTTGGTTGCTGGTTGCTCAAGATTTGTTTACAGCTTTCTTGCTGGTCTTATTGAGCCTTCCTTATTCTTTGTTTCTGGTTGATTTTTAGTGACAGTTATTGAACCAGTCTTTGGTATTGATTTGATTTCTTTTCACTACCGAACATAGATCACGATTGTTTGGATCAATTGGTTCTTTCACACTTGCTTGTTTCTTTCTTTGAGTTTGAAAACATCAAAAAATCAAAAGACTGTATTCATTTAGTGTGCGAAAATGAAGGTGAATTTTCATTTCAAAGTTGCATATTGAAAAGCGAATGATAAAACCTCTCATTAGTAGTACCCATGCACTGTAGGGATTGATGCCTGTATGCATTGTGTGATTGCATTTGTTCAGCTTGTTTATCTTGGTTTGGGAACGATCTCTTTACCCTCTTATAGGTAGGTGTTCATTGAATTAAAAGGATATTTCATTCATTTTAGCTACATCCTAGGTTTTGTTGTATACATACGGTAGGGCCTGAAAATTGAAAAATAATTCAAGATCAACTTTAAAATGAACTGAATAAAT
Organism: Pinus taeda; assembly: GCA_000404065.3. Taxonomy (NCBI): domain Eukaryota; kingdom Viridiplantae; phylum Streptophyta; class Pinopsida; order Pinales; family Pinaceae; genus Pinus; species Pinus taeda. The sequence goes on from APFE030750359.1 coordinate 11,167, forward strand.
CTAACAACGCATTGGAACATAATGCTCATTATTTAGAAATCTAGGCTAGAGACATGCTCTGGCGTCGTTAAACCTAGTCACTATTGTTCTCACTCATGGTTGGGTGATTCCTCCTTCTATGACTCAATAGCAGTCTAGTACGGAATTGTGCTCCCATGTACTGTCAATTATATGTTGGGAGACCCCACTAGGTTATCATCCTTTATCCTTAGGAAGACATTTCTGCCACCTTGCAAACTGTAACACACCGAACACAGCATTCGAGAAGATTGACTGCCATACGGAAAGTCCTTGGTTTTCATACCACTGCTAAGGTGTATATGTAGTTTTACAGATTGTTTGGTAAACCTTTTGCCTAGTTCTCCAGAGTAGTCACTTTCGTTCCTTTCCAGACTCCCTAAAAGAAAGGGTCCATTTGAGGACTTGTCACTTCAGGCTCATTAAATATTCGAAGGTGACTAGAGTCATCTTTTCGTCCTTTTCTCGACTCTTGAAACATGAAAAGGTCAAGTTTTGTTCCTGCATCATAAAATTTACTTCCCACGAAATATTCCTGGTAACAGTTTGAGTTCTTGGTTGTGAGAAGAGTGTTTTTTAGGCTCGTTCTCGATGGAAACATTCCCCGAGTCTACCAGCCAAGGTTTTCCCTCAGATGGAAGCTCTGGTCCGTTTCCTTCATTTGGAAATGTTGGTGCTCCGTATATGGCAACATTGTCTTTGCTTGGGTTAACCATCGGTTTGCCCGTGTGGTTATTTTCAACCTCGGTGGTCCCAAGTGTCATGACTCTTGTTCCACCGTCTCCTTCATCTGAACCATGGCACGTTGATTCCAAGGTTGAGCCTACGCCTTCTTCCCCTGTTTCTTCCTCCTCCTCTCCTCCTTCGCCTGGTGAAAGTTTCACATTTAGTAACTATGAGACTAAGAAGAAGAAGAAGTCCGATAAGCACGAGGCCACCTGTGCAGCTACTGCTTTGAGTACATCTCAGGTCGGACCACCTTTTGCTCCTTCGCGGAAGGTTAAGTTTCCTTGTAAATTGTGCAAGGGTGACCATCTTCTTCGTGATTGTCCTAACATTCCTAGGATCTTAGAAGTATGGTCTTGTAATCTGGCTCATCCCTCATCATCCTCTGAAGCTCATGGCAATGCTACCCCATCAACTGGAAATGGTAAGAAGAAAGGGAAGATTCGATTCCCTTGTAGACTGTGTGAAGGCAACCATCCCCTTCACCTTTGTCTGCTCATGCATAAATCTTCCGCCGTTTTGGAAAGTCTTACAACTTCTTCACCCCAACTTCCCGTTGGGTATTAGAGGCTCTCTTCAGACCCTCTCCCCATCAACCAAGAGATTGACTTAGATTCTTCTCTTGTCCGTCCTCCTCTTTCCGAACCTAGCTGTGCTAAGCCTGTTCCAGACCAACCATTGGTCGAAGAGAGTGTCGACTTGGGTTCACCACCTGTTGATCACTCTGTTTTGGAAGAGCATCATGCTCATGTTCTTCTTATCTCGTCAGATTCTCCTAAGTCCGAAAATGACCCTCCTGTCCCCGTTGGTTAAGAGGGTCCTTCTTCGGTTCCGATAGAGCAGGGGGCAATCATATGATTCCCCCACCAAGTAGTTTAGTCGTTTCCTTCGACTGAAGTCATCTGACTACATTTTTCCTTCCATCATGTGCCTTTCCAGATTACAGTACATGCCTATGATAAGGCAGTACCTGGCATTGTCTTGGATGAGGGTGCGTCAGTTAGTCTCATTCCTTTCACTACTTGGCAAGCTTTGGGCTCCCCATAGCTTGTGCCAGTCATGCAGAATCTGTTGGCATTTGACGGATGAACCTGTCAATCTTTAGGGATCCTCCCATAGTTTCCTATTACTTTGGGGGGCAAAACTGTCTATATAGAAATCATGGTTTTCCAAGGTGTTTTAGATTTCAGTCTTCTCCTTCGCCATCACTATGTTCATGCCATGGGAGCTCTTGTTTCTTCACTTTTCCATGTGGTTTGTTTTCCGCACGATGGAAGAATGGTGACTATTGATCAATTATCATTCTTGAGTCCCCCCAATGCCTCCTGCGCAGTTGTCATCCCCTCTCGGTTCTTGCTCGCAAGCAGTACATTCCTTGCCACAGGTCAATTATGTGGCTACCCATTCTGTCTTTGCCTCTGTTGATGATCATGCAAATGATCTCATACATCATGTACTAGGGGCATTAGAACCTGATCTGTCATTTGTGCCTCATGACATGTGTTCCTCCCAGAGTACATTTCTTCCATCTAGTGAAGACCTCTTGGGAGCCATGTTCTCATCTAGCCCATGAATAGGAGTCCTAGGCATAGTTCCTTGTCTTGTGTCAAGCTCATTAAAAAATGAAACAAGGGGTCCCGAGCACAGTTCCTTGTCTTGTGTCTAGCTCGCTAACAAATGAAACAAGGAGTCTCGAGCATAGTTCCTGATCTTGTGTCGAGCTCGTTTAAAAAATGAACTAAGGAGTCTCGAGCATAGTTCCTGATCTTGTGTTGAGCTCATTTAAAAAATGAAACAAGGGTCTCGATCATAGTTTCTGATCTTGTGTCGAGCTCATTTAAAAAATGAAACAAGCGTGTCGAGCATAATTCCTGATCTTGTGGTTCAAAAATGAAACAAGGGTTATGAGGATAGTTCTTTTACTGTGTCAACCTCATTAAGAAATGAAACAACTCCCTTTCCAAATCGAGTCTTTGCTTAAGATCTCATCAAATCCAAGTCGAGTCTTTCCAAGATCTTGAAAGTGAACCTTCATTCCATCCACCTCGTTGAATGCAATGAAGCTTGGGGGACATGTACCTCAATTTGCGTCATTATGCCTCGGGGCATGCGAACTCATAAGAAGCACAGTTTTTCATTTCAAGCTTGTGTAAACATGAAAGCGAATCCAAGAAAAGTTCTCCATGGTTCAAGCTTGTGTAAAAATGAACCCATACCTAATTTACATCTCGTCATTGCCGTTTATCAGCTAAATTCTACTAGATGAGCCTTGGTTGTTTCATTCCATTACCACCATATCTTTGGCCGATCATATACTTTCACTTGGTTGTTTTTCCTTTCTTGAGGAACTGCAGCGATGAGTGGTTTTATTAGCCAACCTCTTGACCATTACATGTTTTGAGCAGTTCCACCATTGTCGGAACCTGTTGCTAGCCATTATACCACTCGTTCCTCCAGGACAAGTCACCTTTAAGCTCTTTTCTGACTCGTAAAAGATGAAAATATTTCCGAGTTGTCCCTTTCGACTCGTTAAACAAAATGAGAGGCGGTCTGCTTTAAGCTCTTTTCTTACCGTGTAAACATGAAAAGATTGTCGGGCTTTTGTTGTTTTAGGCTTGTTATTGGTTACAAAATGGCGTGGTTTTGATCGCTTTTCTACTTTTTCGGGTCGAGGTCACTAATCATGAAAAGTAATCCTTGATCGTAATGGTCAAGTAGCTCTTTCGAGTATCGTTTTATACTTTTTCGGGCTCGAGAGACACAACTTTACGAAAAAGGACCCCCCTAGAGTTTTCTTTCCGTGTCTTTTTCAAACTCTCTAAACATGAAAAAGACTCCAAGTTTTACCTATGTCAGACTCATTAAACCCTGACAACATTGGACTCATCACCATGACGAGACTCGAGCTTCTCCTCCCTAGGGCTCGTTAAACTATTACTAGGTTGGATTTGACTGAAGGTCAAACTTATATTACAAGCATATGCTATCCCTTTCAAGCTTGCCTTAAAAAATAATTGGGGTACTCACTAGCAATGGTGGGAGAAAATTTGGAAATCCTCATTGATTGTCTATGGAAGCTAGTCACTCTTGAACATCGACACTTTTGCTTCTTGTCAGGTTGGGATATCCATACACCATCATTTGGCCTTCCACGGGTTTGGATTGTCATTTAGCCTCATTCCATCTAATCCATGCTGTCTCCATTAAGTTTCCACCCTCTGGAGTCGTGTCACCGATATGTTCAAGAGTATAATCCTTCTGCAGTTTACACCCTCGTTTTCCTCCGATACTTTGTTTCACCATCTACCGCTTGTTCCTTGTCTCGTGTCGTTGATGGGGGAAACATTATGCCCCCCCTACGACAAGTCGTCTCCTATTGACATCAACTCATTATCCAGGATATTGATCTAAAGATCCCTTTTGGTACCTTGGAGCTTGCATGCCTCAATGGCAAGTTCTTCGCGCCTGACGGTTGACTTATATCATTGGTCGTCGATTGGGTGATTCCACGAGTGTTCGACTTCAACCCATTCTTCACACTTCGTGGATTGTACTGGACAGTACCTTGAGAACCATTGGCATTACTGGTGGTTTCTCTCGTGCTTGTTAATGGTTTACATCATCAACCGGTAATCAAGCGATTTTCTATCATACTCGACTTCAGTACCTCTATTCACATGTTATAATTTGTACTATGATTGGTTGGGTTCGAGACCTCGAACTCAGATCACACATGTTCGGGCTGCATGGATTGGTTCGTGATTACATGACTCATTGATGGATGGCTGCGACCATGCCTAAGTCTTCATGGATGGTTGTGACCATACCTTTATCACTATCATGGTCTTATTAGCTAGATGGCTATGTCCATACCATAGACCTAGTTCGTATGTCTTTTGGATGGTTGCATCCATGCCTAGACTACATGTATTTCACTATCAGAGATTATCAGTTGTACTTGCACTGCAGGTTCTTCCAAATGGTGTTATAGCTCAGTCAGTTTTGTAAAGCATTTCACCCCTCCCACTCTCTTGGGCTTCATACTTTAGGGGGCATCTATTACATAGTAATTTTTCACTACCTTCACTCCCAGTCGTTCTACTGTGTCATGTGTCCAAGTCTAACATGCTCATACTGAACAAATGCTCTCTTATGCTACCAATTGACCCACTTTTCCTAAGTTATCTACCTCATCGCGACTATGGACTTAATATACGCGCTGAAGGGCGCTCATAAATAGTCCAGCCGCACTACTGGCACAGAAGTACATCTGATTCCCACGATGGTCTGATTTCATGCTCCAGCACGAGGTTACTTGTGATATTTAGCAATGATCTGACTACACTCCTCACTAGCAATGTCAGCGCTAAGGCTTAGTTATGTACTCGCGATGATCCAGATTGGGTGAATTTGTTCCAACAGTCGGCCTTTTGGATGACTCTAGACCTGGTTGTTGGCATAGTTTGTGTCGCCCTTCCTTCTCTGGCATGGCAGTTCCGTCAATTGTGCTACCTTCCTTGGTGATAAGCTCTCTCTTCCACCTTTCATGGAGACTCCTTCTCCTATTTAAACACTCACCTTTGATATGATCATCTAGTTTTTTTAGTAGTTGGTAAATTCTTGGATTGAGCAGTGTTGTTAGTGCTTTTGATAGATAGCTAGTGTGGGTGTGAACAAGTGTGAGATTGGTGATAACTTGTGGAAGGTTGTGAAGTTCCCTTGACTTGATGAAAAACTTATGAGTGAGAGAGACTTTGTATGTTGGGAGATCCATCTTCAAAGGGTGAATGCTTGAAGAACATGCTGGCTGGATTCCTCTGAGAAGGCTTGTGACGTCAAGACTTTGGTTGTGAGCTTGCTCTTATTTCATTATTAATACAGTCAATGATGTTTTCCTGTGTCTTGTATGTAATTTACTTGATAGGTCATGACTCCTTGACTTTGTGAGTAAATAGATCATTTTTCTTTTCTGGTTACATTCTTTGTTGTATTTCCTTTGCATTGTTTTAGGTTGATCACTAGTTGAGGAGAAGGAAGCGAAATCTGGAGCAGTGCAATGGAAGTCCATCGACCACCGGTTGAGGTAGGCCTCCAACTATGACTATTTAAGGGAAGATATTGTTGATCTGTCCTTATTTGTGACAAGACCCACTCTAGGGCTAGAGGGGTTGCCTCTGTCCCCAGAGGGAACACTTTCCTACATCACAAATTGGCGACTCCACTAGGGAGTCTATCCTATGTTCTTCTCTTTGCTCTTGTTTTAATTTTGATTTGGTCTCTCTTTGTTTCTGGTGATTAATTAACAGTCTTCTAGGTCACCTGGATTGATCTGGGAGGTTTTGGCTTGTTTGCCATTGTTTTTTGCATCATCGTGGAACTTAGTCTAACGGTCATGCTAACATCGTGATCATGCTTTTGTAAAACCTTGTGCATCACTGAATAACATCACACAGTCACGACAATCCTAGAAATCGGATCATCGCGGGAAATTCGTGTACTTCTGTGCTGACAACACCCTGTTGCTACAGCTAGCTACTTATCAGCGCTAGTTGCTAGTGTTGTACTCGCGACGATACCTGTAGTATTGATTTTCTCAATTCTGCCTCCTGAGTTTGCCAATCCTTTTGATCCCTTGCCTTTTCCGCTTGCTCAGTCATTTGTTTTTCACTGTTTATGGTCAAGGCACTCCTTCTTTGGCTTTGTTGAATGAATCTTGCCATTTTGCCTGGGTGACCTAGCTCATTATATCAAGTTTCTTGGATCAATGGTCTTGGTTGCTGGTTGCTCAAGATTCGTTTACAGCTTTCTTGCTGGTCTTATTGAGCCTTCCTTATTCTTTATTTCTGGTTGATTTTTCGTGACAGTTATTGAACCAGTCTTTGGTATTGATTTGATTTCTTTTCACTATAGAACATAGATCACAATTGTTTGGATCAACTGGTTCTTTCACACTTGCTCGTTTCTTTCTTTGAGTTTGAAAACATAAAAAAATCAAAAGACTGTATTCATTTAGTGTGCGAAAATGAAGGTGAATTTTCATTTCAAAGTTGCATATTGAAAAGCAAATGATAAAATCTCTCATTAGTAGTACCCATGCACTGTAGGGATTGATGCCTGTATGCATTGTGTGATTGCATTTGTTCAGCTTGTTTTTCTTGGTTTGGGAACAATCTCTCTACCCTCTTGTAGGTAGGTGTTCATCGAATTAAAAGGATATTTCATTCATTTTAGCTGCATCCTAGGTTTTGTTGTATACATACAGTAGGTATTGAAAACTGAAACATAATTCAAGATCAACTTTAAAATGAACTGAATAAATCTAATAACGCGTTGGAACATAACGCTCTTTATTTAGAGGTATAGGCTAGAGACGTGCTCCGGTGTCGTTAAACCTAGTCACTATTGTTCTCACTCAAGGTTGGGTGATTCCTCCTTCTGTGACTCAATAGCGGTCTAGTACGGAATTGTGCTCCCATGTACTGTCGAGTATATGTTGCGAGACCCCACTAGGTTATCATCCTTTATCCTTAGGAAGCCATGTCTGCCGCCTTGCAAACCGTAACACACTGAACACAACATTCGGGAAGATTGACTGCCATACAGAAAGTCCTTGGTTTTCATACAACTGCCAAGGTGTATATGTAGTTTTAAGGATTGTTTGATAAACCTTTTACCTAGTTCTCTAGAGTAGTCACTTTCATTCCTTTGCGGACTCCCTAAAATTAAAGGTCCATCTTGGCACTTGTCAATTCAGGCTCATTAAATATTCGAAGGTGACTAGAGTCATCTTTCCGTCCTTTTCTCGACTCTTGAGACATGAAAAGGTTAAGTTTTGTTCCTGCGTCATAAAATTTACTGCCGACGAAATATTCCTGGTAAAAGTTCGAGTTCTTGGTTGTGAGAAGAGTGTCTTTTATGCTCGTTCTTGATGGCAACATTCCCTGAGTCTACGGGCCAAGGTTTTCCCCTAGATGGAAGTCCTGGTCCGTTACCTTCATTTGGAAATGTCGGTGCTCCGTATATGGCAACATTGTCTTTGCTTGGGTTAACCATCGGTTTGCCCATGTGGTTATTTTCAACCTTGGTGGTCCCAAGTGTCATGACTCCTGTTCCACCATCTCCTTCGTCTGAACCATGGCATGTTGATTCCAAGGTTGAGCCTACGCCTTCTTCCCCTGTTTCTTCCTCCTCCTCTCCTCCTTCGCTTGGTGAAAGTTTCACATCTAGTAACTAGGAGATTAAGAAGAAGAAGAAGAAGATGAAGAAGAAGAAGAAGTCCGATAAGCGTGAGGCCACCTGTGCATCTACTGCTCTGAGTACATCTCAGGTCGAACCACCTTCTGCTCCTCCGTGGAAGGTTAAGTTTCCTTGTAAATTGTGCAAGTGTGACCATATTCTTCGTGATTGTCCAGGCATTCCTAGGATCTTAGAAGTATGGTCCTGCAATCTGACTCACCCCTCATCATCCTTTGGAGCTCATGGAAATGCTACCCTATCAACTAGCAATGGTAAGAAGAAAGGGAAGATTCGATTCCCCTATAGACTGTGTGAAGGCAACCATCCCCTTCACCTTTGTCCGCTCATGGATAAATCTTCCGCCGTTTTGGAAAGTCTTACAGCTTCTTCACCCCAACTTCCCATTGGTTATCAAAGGCTCTCTTCAGACCCTCTCCCCATCGACCAAGAGATTGACTTAAATTATTCTCTTGTCTATCCTCCTCTCTCCGAACCTGGCTGTGCTAAACCTATTCCAAACCAACCATTGGTCGGAGAGAGTGTCGACTCGGGTTCACCACCTGATGATCACTCTGTTTCAGAAGAGCGTCATGCTCATGTTCTTCTCATCTCGTCAGATTCTCTTGAGTTCGAAAATGACCCTCCTATCCCCGCTGGTCAAGAGGGTCCTTCTTCGGTTCCTATAGAGCAGGGGGTCAATCATACGATTCCCCCACCAAGTAGTTCGGTCGTTTCCTTTGACTGGATTCATTTGACTGCATTCTGACTTCCATCCCATGTGCCTTTCCAGATTACAGTACATGCCTATGGTAAGGCAGTAGCTGGCACTGTCTTGGATCAGGGTGCGTCAGTTAGTCTCATTCCTTTCACTACTTGTCAAGCTTTGGGCTCCCCACAGCTTGTGCCAGTCATGCAGAATCTGTTGGCATTTGATGGAGGAACCTGTCAACCTATAGGGATCCTCCCAAAGTTTCTTGTTACTTTGGGGGGAAAAACTGTCTATATAGACATCATGGTTGTCCAAGGTGTTTTAGATTTCAGTCTTCTCCTTGGCCGTGACTATGTTTATGCCAAGGGAGCTCTTGTTTCTTCACTTTTCCGTGTGGTTTGTTTTTCACACGATGGAAGAATGGTGACTATTGATCAATTATCATTCTTTATTCCCCCGGTGCCTCCTGCGCAACTGTCATCCCCTCTCGGTTCTTGCTCACAAGTAGTACCTTCCTTGCCACAGGTCAATTATGTGGCTACCCGTTCTGTCTGTGCCTTGGTTGATGATCATGCAGATGGTCTCGTACATCATGTACTGGGGGCATTGGAACCTGATCTGTCATTTGTGCCTCATGACATGTGTTCCTCCCAGAGTACATTTCTTCCATCTAGCGAAGACCTCTTGGGAGCCATGTTCTCATCTAGCCCATGAATAAAAGTCCCAAGCACAGTTCCTTGTCTTGTGTCAAGCTCGTTAAAAAATGAAATAAGGGGTCTGGAGCATAGTTCCTTGTCTTGTGTCAAGCTCATTAAAAAATGAAACAAGGAGTCTCGAGCATAGTTCCTGATCTTGTGTCGAGCTCGTTTAAAAAATGAAACAAGGAGTCTCGAGCATAGTTCCTAATCTTGTGTCGAGCTCATTTAGAAAATGAAACAAGGGTCTCGAGCATAGTTCCTGATCTTGTATCAAGCTCGTTTAAAAAATGAAACAAGGGTGTCGAGTAGAGTTCTTGATCTTGTGTCAAGCTCGTTCAAAAATGAAACAAGGGTTATGAGGATAGTTATTTTACTGTGTCAGCCTCATTAAAAAATGAAACAAATCCCTTTCCAAATCGATTCTTTGCTTAAGATCTTGTCAAATCCAAATCGAGTCTTTCCCAAATCTTGAAATTGAACCTTCATTCCATCCACCTCATTGAATGCAATGAAGCTTGGGGGGTATGTACCTCGATTTGTGTCATTATGCCTGGGGGCATGCGAACTCATAACAAGCACAGTTTTTCGTTTCAAGCTTGTGTAAACATGAAACTGATTCCAAGCAGAGTTCTCCATGGTTCAAGCTTGTGTAAAAATGAACCCATACCTGATTTACATCTCGTGATTACCGTTTATCCGCTAAATTCTGTTAGATGAGCCTTGGTCGTTTCACTCCATTGCCACCATCTCTTTGGCCGATCATATACTTTGACTTGGTTGTTTTTCCTTTCCTGAGGAACCTGAGTGATGAGTGGTTTTATTAGCCAGCCTCTTGATCATTACATGTTTTGAGCAGTTCCACCATTACCAGAACCAGTTTCTACCCATTATACCACTTTTTCCTCCAGGACGAGTCACCTTTAAGCTCTTTTCTGACTTGTAAAAGATGAAAATATTGCCGAGTTGTCCCTTTCGACTCGTTAAACGAAATGAGAGGCGGCCTGCTTTAAGCTCTTTTCTGACCGTGTAAGCATGAAAAGGTTGCTGGGCTTTTGTCATTTCAGGCTCGTTATTGGTTACGAAACGGCATGGTTTTGATCGCTTTTCTACTTTTTCGAGTCGAGGTCACTAATCACGAAAAGTACTCCTTGATCGTAATGGTCAAGCGGTTCTTTCGAGTATCATTTTATACTTTTTCGGGCTCGAGAGACACAACTTTACTAAAAAGGACCCCCCTGGAGTTTTCTTTTCTGTGTCTTTTTCAAACTCTCTAAACATGAAAAAGACTCTGAGTTTTACCTATGTAGGACTCATTAAACCGTGACGACATTGAACTCGTCACCATGACGAGACTCGAGCTTCTCCTCCCTAGGGCTCGTTAAACTATTACTAGGTTGGATTCAACCGAAGGTCGAACTTATATTACAAGCATATCCTATCCCCTTCAAGCTTGTCTTCAAAAATAATTGGGGTACTCGCTAGCAATGGTGGGGGAAAATTTGGAAATCCTCATTGATTGTCTATGGCAGCTAGTCACTCTTGAACATCGACACTTTTGCTTCTTGTTGGGTTGGGATATCCATACATCGTCATTTGGCATTCCGCGGGTTTGGATTGTCATTTAGCCTCATTCCATTTGATCCATGTTGTCTCATTAAGCTGCCACCCTCCGGAGTCATGTCGCCAATATGTTCAAGAGTATAATCCTTCTATACTTTACACCCTCATTTTTCCTCTGATACTCTGTTTCACCATCTACCGCTTGTTCCTTGTCTCGTGTCATTGAAGGGGGAAACATTATGGCCTCCTGCGACAGGTCGTCTCCTGTCGACATCAACTCATTTTCTAGGAGATTGATCTAGAGATCCCTTTTGGTACCTTGTAGCTTGCATGCCTTAATGGAAATTTCTTTGCACCTGACGGTCGACTTACATCATTGGTCGTCGATTGGGTGATTCCACGAGTGTTCGACTTCAACTCATTCTTCACACTTCGTGGATTGTACTGAAAAGTACCTTGAGAACCATTGGCATTATTGGTGGTTTCTCTCGTGCTTGTTAATGGTTTACATCATCGACTGGTAATCAAGCGATTCTCTATCATGCTCGACTTCAACACCTCTATTCACATGTTAGAATTTGTACTATGATCAGTTGGGTTCAAGACCCCGAACTCAGATCACACATGTTTGGGCTGCGTGGATTGGTTCGTGATTACATGACTCATTGATGGATGGCTGCGACCATTCCTGAGTCTTCATGGATGGCTATGACCATACCTTTATCACTATCATGGTCTTATTAGCTAGATGGCTGCATCCATACCACAGACCTAGTTGGTATGTCTTTTGGATGGCTGCGTCCATGCCTAGACTACATGTATTTCACTATCAGAGATA